>VMDR010002696.1:0-85399 GCA_007922815.1 Macrotus californicus
GATGATAGAGTAAAATTATGGAAAAATTAGAAGATGGAGATAATTAGTTACTCCTTCCTCCACACTGATGTGTGTTTGAACCCAAATAGCAGTGACTTTCAAAAGCATATATGATGCCCTTGGAGCTGCTAGCGGGTGTTCTTACTCTATAAGTTTGCTCTACAACTATGAGAACAAGTGGTACTCTGTAGAGGTAGAAGGGTTTATTTTTTGTATCAAAATAAAGAATGAATCTTTGGAATGATGCGTCTCTTTTTTTTTTTTTTTTTCCATTCCAAACCCAGTATGAAAAGAGGCATTTTGAGAAAAGTGGAACGTAAGGGTAGATAGTAGATTGACCTCCCATCCAGGTGTCTGTAAGAAATGATCTCTGTCCTGCCTCATCGTGCTTTCAGGGCTGTCACACCTCCCTCATTCCTCCAGCCAAGCCCCTTGTGCTTTGGACCTCTGGTGCATGGTAAGGGGCAGATGGTCCCACCTGAAGAGTAGCTCGTTTCTGATAGGCCACGGTTCCCAGTGCACCCACCAGGATGAGCAGCGTTAGGCCGAGCCCCGTGGACAGACCTAGATGGGTCATGGAGGAATTATGGCCCGAAGTAACCAGCAACCTAGGAATGTAGAAGTAATAGTTGGCTTGGAATAATGGCTAGGCTAATGAGGTGTAGGGCTTTAGTCTTATTATAATACATAGAGCTCATAAAACCCTGTTTCATCCAAACAGTGAGCTGAACAGGAAATCAGTAAGAGTGACTATAGAACCTGAAAGTAGGAATAAGAAAATTCCAAGTATTCAGCAACTTCGATGGTTGGAAAGAGATTTAACCTGACAGTGAGGGAAGTGGCTTAAGGGAAGGGTTAGATGGTGTTTAGGTAGCTAGACATGGTACCTGGGTAGTGCTTAAGAAAGGAATGGGGGTAGGACCCCTATCTCCTAGAGTTGGGGGAACTCCACTCTCCTGAGTGGAGAGGTGTCCCGTAGTGATAGGCTTGAGGTAATCAGCCAGGGATCCTTGTTTGCTGAAATGAATAACTGCTTAATAAATGCAATTTTAAACATCTAGACTCTAGGAATTTGAAAGAGAAAACTACTTGGAGTATTACTTGCTGTATTCTGTGGTAAAGTTGGCTCCTCCATAATATACTTCTAGAGGCTTCTTCTGGAGAGTCAGGGTCAGGGCCCTGTGCAGCATACTAACTGAAGGCCCTTGGCAACCAGGAGACTTCCATATATGCACAGTGAATACCAGGCTAGTGGTAATTGAAGGGCTGTGGAAGTAGCACCTGAATGGACATTTGGATCTCTTAATGGAGGTGCAGGCTTAGGAGTGGGATGAACAGAAACTCTCAGGGGACAGTTGTGAAGTAAAGGACTTAGCATTCTCCCTGGCCCACAGTGAAAATCCAGCCTAAACTGTCCCTTTACCTGCTGGTGCCTCTGTTCACCAGAGCCTGTAGAATTGCTTCCATCAACTCTTCTCGTTCTTCCTTCCCCAGGGAATGGCCTAGGGGCCCAGTTGATCCTAAAGACAGCCTGAATAATAGGTCTTGGGTTGAAAGACTCGTAGGTGGGGTAGTAACAGCATCTGTACCTTCATTAGTCTGACACAGCCGACCTCGGGGACAGAAGAGAAGACCATAGTACCCAGGTATCTACAAAGAAACATGTAGCAGGGTATAGTTAGAGCCTCAGTTATTTGCTCAAACCCTCCTGAGGAAAATGTAAAGTCTAGGTTAAAGTCATGGGCTCTGTGGATACTTAGTAAAAAAATGAACATAAAACAGATTGGGTAGGACCACTGTGTGAGCATTTCCAAACTTCTTTTTGCCTGATTGCTACAGCTTCCTTCCCTGTAACACCCACCTGAATAGCCTCTCCTGGAGGGCATGCAGCCCAGGGGGATCCCTCCACCTGCACCTTGTAGGCTCCCCTCTCTGTGCATTGATGTAAGTAGCAGTGGCCAGCAAGCTTTGCTTCTTTCAGGTGTGGGATCTGAGAGGGAAACCTGGCCTTGTCCCCAGGGACCAGTTGTGATGTGAGGTTGGCAAGGAAGCACCGACTCTGGGAATGGTAGATCTCCCCATGGGGATTCTCTGCCCCAGGTGGGAATCCATTTTCCTTCTTCCAGCATTCACTCTGAAGGGCAGGGCAGAAGGTAAAATAGTGTTTGTATCGATGCCTTAGAACTTGACTCCCCTCTAGGCCCACTCATTTTCACTCTGTGTTTTCCAGGCTACTCACTCGGTTGGCCAAGGTCTTGTACATGCGGCAGCCTTCCAGCACAGGGTCTGAGGAGCAGCTTCCCTTGTCCAGGTGCAGGTAGTGGCAGCCCAGTCCACTGTAGGGAAGGGATGAAAGAGTGACACCAGGATCACTGACAGCCACACGGCCCCTCAACAACTCAGCACACACACCTGCCCGTACAGAAGAAGTCTGAGGAGCCAGTCCCACACGTGGTCACCAGGCCGAATTCCAGGCCAGATCCTGTGGGAGAGGAAGAGAAGGAGCCCTCGGGACAAATGAAGCCCAGACGTTCCTCAGTGCTGGTGGGGTTACAGCTTCCATGGCACCTTAAGCAGCAGATAGTCCTTTCCAGCCTCTCTCCCTCCCCACAGGCTGATTTCAGCCATGTGCACCCCTCTGGATTGATCCCTTATTTCTCACCCTGGCCCCACAACAGCTCCTCTGCAGCACTGTGATTGACTTGGTACCAGCCTGAGTCTTTGAAGGCAGCAAGAGTGATTGGGTCGAGTCGAGTGTGCTGGGCACCATCAAAGGTAGCAGTCATTATAGAGCCTTGGAGCAGTCGGGCCTCCCAGTGTGAAGACAAAGGGCCCTACTGGAGGAGGTAGCTGGTTGCCACCCGGCTACTGCTTCCTCCATCCAAAGCCCAGGCTGCTCTTGTTCTCACCTCTTCTTCCAGGGGGGCGCCCAGGGGAACCCCTGGCACTCCCAAGTGCTTGGCGAGGCTGTGGCTAACAGTCGGGGTGGTGAGAAGCAGCTGTCCCCACTCATCTTGCCTGGTCACCTGTTGCCTTGTAGTGCAGTTCTCTCGAACTGAATAGAGAAAGGGGAATGGGCAATGTGAGGAAAGGAAACTTGGGAAGGGTGAAGTCGAACTGGAAGGAAGAAGTTCCTGAGGTAGCAGTGATTCCCTCCAGTCGACATTGTTGGAGGGCCTCTTCCTCATTCCTCTCATTTACCGCTGGGTCCTGAGGGGCAATCCTGCCACTTCTTGAAGAGCTGTCCAGAGAAACCCAGGATGTGGAGCAGTTCGTGTAGTGTGGCCTGTGGACAGTGACAGCAGAGTGAGGGACGTGGGTTTGCAGCAGGACTGCCTAGCCACTCCATAGCCCCTCGGCCCCACCACTTCTTGGAACCTGAGGCACCTCCTATTCCATCCTTAGTGGTGTCCTCCACTTCATGTGGGAAAGCTGCATGACCTTCCCCACCTCCCCGAACCTGTCATTATGCAGCAGTCACCATGACGATGTCACTGTGGCTGAGGTTGGGGCTGATGAGATGTTGGGCACAGTAGACGACAGTACCAGCAAGGGGCCTGTCTTCTGAGTCCAGCTGGCAGCAGGCAGCATAGGCAATGAGAGAGGGCTGTGGATGGGTGAGGACAACGCAGGGGAGGAAAGGGGAGAAGTAGGGTAACACAGGAGAAATCTCCCTGATGGAGGTCCAATGGTAGCAAGGGATGGAAGAGAGGGTTTTTAATCCCCATCCAAACTTCATCAACATGCTCCCAGTGACCTCAAATAAATACAATTTAATAAAAACTGCTTTATGTCCCTTATCCCCCATATTTAAGATTAAGAGAAGCAGAGTAGGGAAAAGGGATTTGATTTGAACCTCACCTCTTGGTGGCACTTGGAAGTGTGGGCAACCCGCACATACAGGAGAAAATCAGTGTTTTGGACCCCAGGCCCATCTGGCTGGACCATTTGTGGGGGACCCTGCTCTGGCCACAAGGCATAACCGCGGAGATGGGCATCAGGGATCTGGCAGGGAGTGAAATGTGGTGTCTAGATTAGCAGATGGGCTGGAAGGATAGCACCATAGGAAACTGGGTACTAGGAGTGAGGGGCAGAGAGTCCATCTTTAGTCTGCCTTAATGTCATCTAGGCAGCTGGCCAGAATAGGGAGCTCTCCCATCCCCCCCCCCCAATCTCCTATTAATAAATTCAGGGGGAGAGGGGGTTCAGGGCTGTTAGGAAGCGCATTTGGTAATTCCAATGCTGGTGGTCTTGGAGAGGTCTAGGCAGGCTAAAGATCTTCAGATCCCTAAATCTGAGAAACTGCTCTCACCTTTGCACCCAGGCAACTCTCTCCTTTGTACCCTGGATTCAAGAGGCTGCACCTGCCAAGAATAAATATCTGCAGGTGACCTGAAGGTGTTTCTGGGTACCCCTGAAGAGGTATTGTATACACTCACAATGATATGAACTCACCTGTGGTAGTTTGGGGTGTCTGGGTCTCCCCAGACAGCATGGCAGTACTGTGCAGGGTCTCGGCTCAGAAGCAGGGGTCCTTGCACCGGAAGCACTTCACAAGACAAGAGGTCCATTTTACCTCAGTATCTTAGAGTTCCAGTTCCTCTTCTGTGGAGGCAGTCTGCTGCAGATCACTCTGTTCCTCAGCCCGCCTGACTCCTCTGTTCACCCACTCACCTGCTAGGACACCCTGGAGTCGCTGAGCAGCCTCTCTCACTGCAGCCAGGGCTTGGGATTCCCCACTCATCCCATCTCCCTCAGGATCCCAGGCTCCATCTGACACAGGGTCTCTTATATAGCAGGTTTGGATTCGGAGGGGTTGAGGATCAGGAGAGCCAGGGAGGGTGAGGGAGGAAGAGCGGAAGTTTGAGGACAGCTGGGAGAAAGGGGGCCTGAGAAGGCTCACAGACTTCTGCGCCTCATCATGTAAACATCTGCTTGCGGCAGCCCCCAGGAGTAGCAGCAGAAGCATCCTCTCCCTTCACGTGTCTGCCACAGCCTGTCCTGGGTGCTGCCTTGTGTTCCCTCCCCTGCCTCACTCACTTCTGGCTTTCCTTTCTTTATTGTATCTGTGCCTGTCCTCTCAGCCACTTTTGCTTATTTTTCAAGGTTTAAGTGTTGTTGACTAAATCTACAATTCCTACCAGGAGGTCGGATGTGAACCACAAGGGCCAAAGCTGCCTCCACCCCAGGGAGGTGGGGAGGCGGGGAGGGGGTGGGATACCAGAAGTGGAGAACTGGGGGAGGGGCAGTGTTACTCCCAAGGCCTAAACTGACCTTTGCAAAGAGGAGCCTGCCTCACTGATGAAGGAAATCAAATACCTTGCTTCCTTCTCTCATCCTAAGTCCCCTGACGTTCTGAGTGGACAACCTTGGGACCTTCTCAGGACTAAACTATTGGTGTTAACATAATGGTGTGTGTGTGTGTGTGTGCATGTGCAGCTAGGCATTCTTTGCTCATGGAGATGGGCAAACAAGGTTCCTGCACTTCACTAGCCCCGCATGAGAACTGGGTGGACTCTAAACCACCAGACATTTATGCATCTCTTCCATCTGAGTGGGGGACTTAGCAGGTGCCACAAACACTCGTTGGTTGACTGATACCTCCCAAAGAGAAGCTGTTGTGTTAGCTCTATGAGGCCTCACAGAAGCCACCAATAGGCATGTCCAAGAGGGAGAGTAAACTCTTTAAATGGACAATAATGGAAGATGTTCAAAGATGTCGTTTCCGAACTCTTGGAACTCCCTCAGTTTTCTTTGCTCATGCTGTGCTTTCACATCCTGTTGACTCTGCCTGGATACCCCTCCTTCCCTGCCTGCCTGCCTAATTCCTACCCTCCCTGTAATTACTCTGGGAAGCCTTTCTTAACACCTCCAGCACAAATTCCACACCTGCCAGAGGGGGAGGGTGTCCTCTCCTTCCTGCTCCAAACAGAACATTTGTCATCTTCGTTTCTAATTGTTGGCTTAGAAAACATCCTGCACTCCTTCAAGGTGGGCCTGCGTCCCTGCTGGTTTTGTGTCCACAGCACTCAGCAGAGCTCAGAAGGCTTAGTCTTCACTTTGTGGACGAAGGAACAGAACCTAACCCTATTATTTAACTTTTGAAGAGGCAGGTGAGGGGTGCAGTGACTAAGGCAACATAGCTAATTAGTGATAGACAAGGCTAGGGAGGTTGAATTTTATACTTTGACATTCCAGAGCTGTGGCAGGCACTAGCCATTACAAGGGAGGCATCCAAACTTGAGCCAAACCAGCTCTGTCCCTTTCTATCTATGCAACTTTGGCCAAGTGCCTCCTCAGCTTTTCCATTTGCAAAAATGGGGATGGTTGCACTTGTCTGATAGAGTTGTTATGAAGAGTAAGATTTGCAAAGTGCTGAGAACAATGTCTGGCTCTTAAAAACAAAGTCAAAAGCGGATATATTCTAGAGGCATTAACTCAGTGGAGAAAAATACTCTGCTCTTATCAACGTGTACAAATCATTAGGGGACTCTTGTTCTTTCTGTAAAACAAATCTAGTTTTTTTTCCCCTCCAAGTGTTGGGATCTTTTTCTCTCCTGGTTGGGATGGGCTATCTGTGAACAAAATTTGCGGGTCAGGATTTGGGTGATGGACCCCAAGGTCTGTGGGCCGCCCCCCCCCCCCCCCCCCCCCCGCTTCCTGTCCCCTGGCTCCTATGCTTTGCTGCCCCCTTGTGGCCATAACGAGCAGGGTGTGCCCCCCGCCAGGGTAAGGATTCATCCTAACTTCAAAAAGCTTGCAGAACTTCATACCTTCTTGTAGAGGAAGCCTAAGAAATACCTCACATTTCTTCTGCTGGAACACGTTTCTCCCACATTTGCCTGGTAAATTCTTCCTCATCTCTCAAGATCCAGCTGAGAGGTTATCCTCCTGTTGAGACTTTACTCCCCAGGCTGAGTTAGTTTGCATATCCTCTGTTCTCCAATAGCATTTCTTTCACATCTTTGATGTAGCTCTTACCATACTCTCCTGACATTTATTTTTGTGCCTGTTTCCTTGCTAGACTCTGGGCAGGGGCCGAGTCTGATTTATCTCTGCTTCTCAGAAGAAGTATGAAGTAGTTAGTTGCAGAGAGGGAGTGGAGGTAAGAGATGAAAGAGGATGGAACAAGGAGGTAAAGGGAAAGGGTGAGGATAACAATCATTTTATTGAGCACTTCCTCTGTGCCCAGACATTGTTCCAAGCACTTTACGCTCATGTAATCCTCTCAGCAAATTGTCCCAAGTTTACAACGGAGGCGCTGCAAAATTAGTCAACGTGGGTAGGTGGAAAATGTGGGATTTGAACCCACATAGTTAGGTTGCTGAGCACAGGCTTTAACCCATCATACAACGGTGCTTCTCAAATGCATGGCACGGAGGAGAAATAAAGCTGTGATGACAGGAACAGGATGAGAATGATGAGGCTGAGGAGCAAAGGTGGAGGTCAGGCGAGACCCTGAGAAAGGGAGGTGAAGACTGTGGTAAGAAGAGGGTGGGGTTAGGAGAATGGAAGTTAACGGGATGCGGGGGGGGGGGAAGGTGTGGAGTTAGGGGTAGGAAGCTGGACAGTGATGAGAGGGGTGTGGATGAGGAAGGGCTGGAAGCGGAGGAGATGATGTGGGATGCGGGGGGAGGTGGGAGGGGCAGAGGAGGGGGCTGAGCAGAGCAGCTGCCCCGGGTGATGTGCCTCCGTGAGGCTATCAAGCACGCCCATCTCTGGGTGCCCTCGCCCTTTATCTCTAACACTCTTCTCCATCCCACCTTAGCAAGCCACTCGCAGACTCGTGCCCAGAGCCTTGTCATCGCCAGAAACTGTGGCACCAATGAAATAACGGAGTCAAACATCCTACTTTCATGTGACCTCCTTTCCCTGTGCTTGCTCACATCGGCTCCCTGCGACTGTTCTACAAGCTCGTGGAAGAACCATTAGCCTTTCCTGTCTTTCCATCTCTCCTTGTCCACCTTAGGTTCCAGCTTCACCACTAAACCCCTCTTTTGTAAGTGCCTTCAGCTCTCCTCCCCAGTCTGTCCTGTCCATCCTGCCTCCCTGAGTAAGCCCCACTTGCTGCCGAGCAGTTACGGAGCACCGGAGCACTGGAGGAAATCGCCCAGAGGACAGACTGCTGTC
This sequence comes from Macrotus californicus, assembly GCA_007922815.1. Classification (NCBI taxonomy): domain Eukaryota; kingdom Metazoa; phylum Chordata; class Mammalia; order Chiroptera; family Phyllostomidae; genus Macrotus; species Macrotus californicus. The sequence goes on from VMDR010002696.1 coordinate 8,131, forward strand.
ACTCTAAATTTATTAGGTGCTCCTGAGCCAGAAATCTCAGCGCTCAGCTTCCTCTTCCACCCTCAGCAACTTGGAATTTGTACCTTCAAGCCTCTTTCTCTGAGCCTCCTGCTCAGCCACTTGCAGTCACCTCTTCTTTCATGGTGAAATGGGAGTCAGCCCCAGACTGCTGCAAACCTGTTTGTGTTCCTGTCTGTGTCTGCTGCCATCTCTCCTTTCTCGTTAGGAGGGAAAATGTCTTCTCCCTTTGGAAGGTGTTTTCTCCCTCTGGTGCTCTGGACCCCATCCATCGGAGTGAGACGTGGTCTCAGCCCCTCTCTGGCCTCATCTCCCCGACTCAATCCAGCCTGCCAGGGAGCACCTGCAGCGTACACTTCTTTCTGCTGGGAACCACATTTGCCAGACTGACTCCTACCTACTTTTTATTTTATTTTTAAAAATATTTTTTAAATTTATTTTCAGAGAGAGGGGAAGGGAGAGAGAAGGAGGGGGAAAGAAACATCCATGTGTGGTTGCCTCTTGCGCACCCTCAACTGGAGACCTGGTCTGCACCCCACACACGTGCCCTGACTGGGAATAGAACTGGTGACCCTTTGGTTCGCAGGCTGGCACTCAGTCCACTGAGTCACATCAGCCAGGGCACCTACTGACCTTTTAGATACCTGTTTATAGTTACTGGCTCAAAGAAGCCTTTCCTGGCACATTTAAATATCTGTCACAATCATCTTTTTACTTTTGCCACATAGCACTGTCCACGATTTAAAGTTATATACTTCTTTGTGAGATTCCGTTTGTCTGTCCCCCTCATGAATCTGTTAACCCCACAAGGTCAGGGGCTGTCCTCCCTGTTTATCCCATAACTCCCATAAGAAGCAAAGTGCCTGGCATGGAGTAGGTGTTATTAAGTGTTTTCGAGCAAATGAATGAATGACCTTAGTGCAAAGGCAGGATGGAGCTGAGGGAGGGGGAGGGGGAAGGAAGTCGGCAGGTGAGGAGAGCAGACAGAGAGTGAGGGGCGAGGACGGTGGTGGGGACCCTGAGCGAAGGTGAGGCTAGGGACGGAGGGGAGAAGAGGTGAGGAAAGGACCAGGGGTCTTCACTGGGCCTGAGTGAGCCTTCCAGACTCTGAGTGGACTTCTCAGAAGCTCTGTCTCTTGGCTGCGCTGCTTGTGAGGTTTGAAGACAGAGCCGGCGGGCGGAGCTAGACTTTATCTTGGGGTGCAGCCCTAACCTCAGATGGTGACAGACCTGGAGCCAGCAGGGGTTTTGCAAACCGTCCCGATTGCAGCAGGCCAGCAGTCTTACTCGGGACAGGCGGGCGGGGCTGGGGCTTATCTCCCGAGGACAGTCCTAACCTCAGATGGTGACAAAGCGGGAGCTAGCAGGCGTTTTGCAAACCGTCCCGATTGCAAGCAGGGCTGGATGGTCTGGCTGGGGGTGACAGTGCTAGGTGTGGGGGAAATGGGTTTGGACAGCTTGGGGCTCACTTCGGGGTGAAGCTTGGCTTCTGGGCCGTGGAGGATGGACCCAATCTATGTATGGTTTTCCTCTACCTACCTCAGATCTCTGTTCTACAAGAGAAAGGGGAGGCTCTGCAGGTGGGTCTCTCCCTATTTAAGGAAGTCTTCCTTTTCCCAAGTCCTAGGATACTTACGCTGCTCCCCGAAGTCAGAATTGGTGGCCAGTTGTAGCCATTTTCCTCTGAAAATACACATCTCCCCATGGGTCAGCCTTGGGGAATTTTTTATGTGCCATGGAAGTTTTTTCCTGAGGCCAGGCCAGGCCTGCTTATAGGAGCAATTGACAGTGGCCAGCTAGAAGTCCTGTCCAGGTAAGCCATTCGCACTTGAGAGCAGCCCAGGCTGAGTCTGGAGAAGGGAGAGAGGTCTGCCTGCTGGGGGCCAGTGAGGGTGACAGGAAGTGACCGGCCGCGGAAGTGAAGGTGTACAGACCCTTAGCCAGCCCTGGCTCTTGTTACCTCAGCATCTCCTATGCAGCCCCCTCCATCCCATAGTCCCCTCACTGGCTTGGAGCAGGGTAGGAGGTGGAGGTGAAGAGGCGTCTTTCCACCCCCACAACCCCAACCGGGATCTTGCAACACTGGGATGGGGGCCCTGGGGGCCCAGGAGTGTGGCAATCTGTGGGGGTAGGGTGGGGAGGTGTGCACGGAGCAGGGGGAGAGGCTTTCACAAGCAGCTTCCACCACGACTGACCTTGGCAGGCTCACCTTAGGTAGCTTCCCCCTCTCTGCAGTATCTCCAAACAGCTTCCCTGGGGCCTGGGATTCTATCTCTCAGCTCAGAACTCTCATCCTGCTCCCCAGTTACGCTGACGGAGGAAAAGTGGGCCTGAGCTGTGGATTCTAAAGCAAAAGGAACGCTTGTGTGTGCTGTTTGCACCTTGATTTGCAGGTTTTCCCATCACCGTGTCCCTAGGCCTCGAGCTTCTCCCCAGGCACAGGTGGGGGTAACTGGCCTCCTTTCCTGGGGGCTCCTCCTTTGGGCCAGCTGCTTTGCCTTCAGTGGGAGCAGAGATAAGCCTGCTCTTTGTCCCACCCCAGCTTCTTAGGGACTGTCCTCCCCAGCAGAGGGATGAGGAGAGTGTCTGGAGGGAGGAAGGGAAGCATTTTTTTTGCTTATCCCTTTTCTCCTCCTTTCCGTTCCACCGGCCTCCTTAGGCTTCCTCCCTTTTACTTGATTGCCCGACACCTTCGGGCCTTGGCGTTCGTTCTCCCGTCTGCTCGCCCTTTCCCCAATACGGCACATCTGCTTCCTTGTGGAGACTTTTCAGGTTTCAATTTAAATGTTACTCCTCATAGAGACCATATTTGGCCACTCCAGCTAAAAATAGTCTTTCCACCTGCTTGTTTATTTGGTTTCCCCATGGGGCACATTCAAATAGAGTAATTAATGAACTTAACGACGGTGCTTTACAGAGGTGTGAACGAACAAGATCCAGGGAAGGCAGCATGGGGAGGTGAAGTGGGCTGGTAGCAGCAGGGGGCCCTCACCTCCTCAGGTTGTTAGGGCAGGCGCTCTGTGAGAAGGAGCTGTGGAGAGTACTTGTCCTGTCAGGGAGGGGTTAGGGACAAGCACCTAACTTCTCTCTCCTGTCCCACCTGGTACGTAGCAGGATGACCAAGAAGGGACAGAGAAGACACTCAGTACACTTGTTTGTTGCCTTTTTCTTTCTGCTCCTTCAACTTAGAGCTGGGTTTGTCTTAGTCACCGCAGTGTTCTGGGCACCTTGCAAGGGCCTGGCACAGGACAGATGCTTAACCAATACTTGTCCAATAAGTTACTTCGGCCCAAATCAGTTGAGGTCAGGTTAAAAGCCTCATTCAAAAAGTATGACATGTGGCTATCTGTCATACTCACCTCCCACCGCCCCTGGATATGATCTGTCGCAGAGGATTGGGATGTGCTCTCTACTCTGTGTCACACTGGGGTGGGGTGGGCCCTTCTCTCCTAGCGGGGCTGTGGCTCTTCTCCAGTCCTGGTGCCAGCCACCTGCCCTGAGGAGCCACTGGGGCAATGGGAGCTGGGAGGAGACACATTTCAGAGCTGTGGGAAAGAAGCCTGGGGTTGATGCTGAAACAACCCACGTTCCATCACCCAGAACCCTGAAGATAAGTCAAGGGGCAGTGGTCTTGAACGAGGAGGAGGAAATCCGGAGGTTGAGTCACTCAGTGTGTTCTGTACAAACCCCCCTTATGCAACCCATCCCCCTGGGCTGAAAGGAAGGTGCGGGATTCTCCCAGGCATCCACAGAAACTGGCACCTCCCCCTTCCAAACTCAGGCAGCTCCAGGGGTGAGGTTCAGATCCGGCTGCCCAAACCAGACCTGGGACAGGGGATCCAGGGCACAGGTGTAGAAGAGATGGTGCCCAAGAGACACCGAGGCAGAGGCAGGAGAGGGATGAATCCTGGGTAAGGCAGGCATGGTGCACATGAGTGCCTAAGATGTGGAAATGCTCTGACACTGAGAATGTGGAGAGGGAGAGGGAGAGGGAGAGAGAAGCAAGGATGCAGACCCCAGTCTCTCTGCCTTTCAGAAAATTATTCCTTGGTGTCTAGCTCAGGCTTCCTCAGCAGTGGCCGATACATCATTGGTGGTCTAGGAGAAATTCTAGCCTGCATTGTGTTTCTCTTTCTGTCTCTGTTGGGCATTTCTGATCACTTGTGAATGAAATTCAGTTGCCTGCCCTGTGTTCTGTGCCTCTGCGGGGAGGTATGAGCTCAGGGTAGAGAGACAGGTGCCCTGTGCTGAGATAGCAAAAGGACTGAGTGAGCTTTGGGAGAACATCTCTCCCCCTCAGCTGCTTTATCTATGAAATGTGGCTCATACTATCTTGCTTCTCTGAGGGCAAAGCCCACCGGATGATCGCTTGAGGTCTTTCCCAGCACCTCTTTTGATCTGTGATTTTATGGAGCTAATTTCCGTTCTGCCCCTAGCCAATCATGTGTTTGTGAGTAAATCCCTTCCCCTCTCTGAGGCCTCAGTTTTCTCACCTGCAAAATGAGAAATTTAGATGAGATCTCTGCGGTCCTTTCGGTTCTAGCAGAATGGAATAATAGCAACTCTTCACGCCGGCCCTGTTCTAGGCCCTGCTTTTCTATGAACGGAACAGCACTAGGAGGTGGGGGCGAGCACTACTCCCATTTTGCAGATGAGGAAACTGCAGCTCAGAGGGAAGTAACTGGCTGTAGGTCACACAGCGAGGAAGTGGCAGAGGGACATTGTGATGGAGGCTCTCAAGCACTGCACTATCGTGCTTCTTACGTGAGAGTTCTGCGGGAGAGAAAACGTCTAAACGTGCGCCTTCATGGGCACGGGCAGCTGTTGTCCTCCAGGCCATCAGTTTTCTCACACACAGACAGGCCTCTTCCATCTGATTCCTCCCCCAAACACTCAAATGCTCGTGCATTGGGGCCTCGGGGGTGAAGGCCAAGATAGGAAGGAATGGGAGGGAGCCATGGGGACATGTCCATCTGGTGGGCTAAAGCTGAGGCTCTGGAGATAAGGGACTAGGTCTTGGATCAAGAGCTAAGGACCCACAAATATGGCAGAGTCATCTGGAATTTTCTTGGTCACCTGGGGCAGGAGCTCCCAGATGCTACTTCAAGGTGAGGGAGAGCAGGGCTGGGGTCAGCAGGGACTGAGTGGTGCTGGATCTCCCTCCAAGCCACAGAGCTCTGTTAGGACAGTAACCAGAGGCTGATCCAGGTCCTGTGTGGTGGCAGGAGGGTGACTCCAGAGGACAGAGTCAGGTTGGCGGGGGAGAAGAACAGAGTGACAGACGCTGTCTGGCCAGGTGGTGTCTTGGGGGAGAGTTATGGGCAGCATGTCTGCTGAATATTCGGGAAAATTCCCAGATATTCATTTGGGCATGGGATCAAGAGGCGGTCATGTGCATCCCCAGGCCCCCACTACAGCTCGGTTTGCTGTCTTTCCTTCTGCAGGGCCATGCCACACACACAGACACACACTCACACAGGCCTAGGCCCAGCGTACAGCCCCAGGACTGAGTCACAGTGCAGTTTTATTCAGCTGCAGAATCATAATGCTGAGGCCTGCCCTCTTCCCTGGCCACCCACTGCCATTTGTCCACGGTCCATGTCTCAGGCTTGGCCTGTGAGGGGCTCTAGGCTCCCAGCAGGGTGGGGATCTCCAGGTGCCCACAGTCTGCCAGCCAGGCTCAGCTGCAGCCCCCCACGCCCTTGATGAGGTTGGCGGCCTCGGGGATCTGGCGGAAGAGGTTGCGAAGGGTGTCCAGCTCCTGGGTCAGCTGCTCCACACGGTTGCGGAGGCGCTCATTTTCTGCCATGTACTCCAGCACCTTCTGCTGTGTCTCCAGAATGCGCCTCTTGGCCTTGTCCCGACTCTTGCGCACGGCAATGTTGTTGCGCTCCCGCCGCAGCCTGTACTCTAGGCTGTCTTTGTTCACTGCCTTCTTGCCCTTGTGCGAAGGGCCAGCAGGAGAGGATGCCTTGAGAAGAGGACTGCAGGGTGCTGCAGCAGCAGCCAAAGGTGCCTGGAGGGGAGGGCATAGAGGGACAAGAGGTGAGGGCTGGCCAGGAAGCAGAGTGGCGGCAGGGCAAGAACCCTGGCAGCCAGAGTGCCCTTGGGCCTCAAAGGAATATGGGATGCAGAGCCAGCTCAGAGTTCCGAGTCAGAACAGCCTTGGCCCTGCTAGATCCCTGGGGTCCCTGTTCTGACTGAAACTCCCTTTCATGCTCCCACACTCTCTGAGGACACTTTCGTTCAATCTACCTTGTCTCCAGTTCTACGATCAGTGGGCATTTCCTCTCCTAGAAGCAGGCTTCAGAGAAACAGGAGGAGGTGGGCAGCAGAGAAGCTGGTGGAGGCCTGAGGTCAAGGCAGGTCAGCTGGACGTAGAGACTGCAGGACACAGCGGGGTCCAGGGTGGGAGTGAACTTTCAGAGAAGGAAAGCAGGGTCATAGTTGGGTGGTGGGTGCAGAGGGCTTTGGGACGGGTCAGTTTCACAAAGCAACACCAAACACAGACCCATTAAGAATTTAAGCAGGAAGCTGAGAGTTCCCCCATCCATACCGTCCTCTCTCCAGCCCCTGGAAGGCAAGGAGGAGAAACGACCAGCTCTTACCTTGAGGACACGCAGGGGCTGGCTGGGTGCTGCCAGGGCTGGGGGCAGGTGCATGGCTGTCTGCCCACAGTGTGCCACTTGGTACTGCAGAGGATTGTAGCTGCTACGGCTGGCTCCTCGGCTGCCCTCAGACCCCCGAGGCTCCTCCTTCACAGCCACGGCCCTGGGGTCGTAGCTCCCTGGGCTGCTGTAGATTCCAGGCCCCAGTGCCTTCCGGTCTGGGCCGAAGGTATGTGGAGGGTAGGCGAAGGGCCGTGGGTCAGGTGGCAGGTAGTGAGGGAAGGCAGGGGTTCCCGGGCCCTTGAGGCCTCGGGCATCTGGTGCCGGCTTCACAGCAAAGAGGTCAGAGAGGAGCTGCTCCTCCCCAGACTCGATGTAAGCAGAGAGGTCGATGGAGGCCTCATGCTCACACATGTCCCCCAGCTCCCCAGGCCCTGCTCGGGCCCCTGAGAACTCAAGTGCTTGTTGGCCAGCCCGGGGCTCACACTCGTAGTAGGTCCCGTGAGACATGGCCAGTCCTCCCCCTGGGCTCCCCACCCCTGAGCCCTGCTCTAGGGGCACCCTTGGGATGCTCGGCCTGCCCTTTCTCGATCTCTCCCTGCCCTAGATCTGCCCTCTTGGTCTTCTCTGTCACCCACTCCTGCGTGGCCTCTCTACTCCCTCCTCTGCTGTTTCCTTTTCCTTCCTCTCTAGTCAATGCAGCTTTTCTCTTCCCTTTTTCTCCCCCTCTCTCCCTGGGGTGACTCAGGGAGGGGCAGGGCGTACCCCAACGGAGGGATGCAGGCCTTAGAGAAATAGGGCCCCGGCCTGTTGAGCAGTTGGGGCCCTCTTCGGTCAGAGTTCAAGCCAGAGCTCTGAGCCGCCCAGGAACTGATGCTTCTGGAGAAGCCTCCCCAGTCCCCGTTGAGTGCAGGGGATTCCAGAGTCCTTGCTGAGGGCAACACCTCCCTCTGAGCATCCTCTTCCCTCCAACTTCCAAAAAGTTCTGTGCAGAATGAGGTGCCAAGTCAGAACGAACGGAGAACACCCTCCTCAGTGCCCACCCCCAGCTTGGGCTGAGCTCCTCCCTTGACACACCTCTCTCAGTCCCCCCCCAGGGCTGGGCTCCACCCAACCCTGGGGGCAGTCAGTTCCTTTTGTAGCGCCACCTTCCAGGGCATTCTCCTGGTTCAGGCCAGGGGGTGTTTGAGGGCTTTAGGAAGTACTGATAGCTTCTGAGACCGAGTCATGCAGGGAGACTGTGTCATGGCTCAGAGCATGCTCATTTGCTAGGTTTTTTCACAAGGCCTGTGCAATAGCCCAAACACTCATGTCTCCCGCTGACTTTAGCAACCTGGCACCGGCCCTGAGTGCCTGGGCTTGGCTGAAGCTCCTGGTCAGGACTTGAGCCCTGTCACCCAGGCCCAGGCAAGTTACTGCCCCAAGAACTGACTGTCACACTCTGGTGTCTCCAGAGCCTCTTTCTTCCAGCTGCCCAGTGCTACTAGAGCCTCAGGCTGGAGCTCTGCCCTGCTCTGGTTCTGGGGCTCTGCCCCATTTCCTGTGCCCTGGCCACAGGGCTCAGGCACTCGCTACAGCTCGGTTTGCTGTCTTTCCTTCTGCATGGCCATTCTCTGACCTCGATGCATGTCTCTTGGGTCCACTTCCTCTTGTGAGGCTTGAGAAGCCTTGTCTTTTGTCATCACCTCTTCCTGGGGCTCTGTTTCAGGGTCTTCAGGAGAAGCTCAGGGCTTGCTCTTTGTACATTTGGTCTCATGGGAGGCCTTCCCTCCACTCCCTTTTCTTTTTCTCTGGGTACTCCCCACTCCCTTCTGTCAGAGGCACTGGTTGTGACCCTGCTTTTACCTTTCAAATGAATTTCGTCTATAAAAGGGACTATGGGTTCAGTGAAAAAGGAAGGGTACCATAGAAATGTGTTACTGGCTTTTTTACTATAAGCAAATGCTGGGGGTCCCTGTGGGGAGCTGGAGGTTTTATAGGTTAGGCACACCAAGGGCCAGGCCACTGTGGGGCAAATGCAGAGGGGATAGTCATTAAACACTACAATAAAGTATGCAAATAGGGCTGCCTACAAGTCAGGTAAGTTACCCCTGTAGTTAGTATGCTCTTTCTCCCTCCCTCCGCACCACAATATCCCAGGAGCTTTCCGTGCAGGTTTTGAGGTGATTTCTCTAAAAGCCCTGACCTAGCATGGGAAGATCTCCGCACATCCCAGAGACAGATTTCAGGAACCAGACGGGGAAATTAGTTCTGCCTTTTCCCTATTTCTAAAGACCCTGTGGCAATAGGTACCACAGCTGAGCTAATTCGGTTTGGCAGCAGTGTCTCTGCAGACCATTAGGTGGCAATATAGGTCCAAAATCCGGATTTGAGGGGCTGCTGGGGTCAGGAATCAGGTGGCCGACAGAGGGCAGCCTCGCACAGCCCTGGCCCCAGGGAGACACAGGCTGGGGGTCTGTGGGGAAGGAGGAAGAGGGAACGTGGCTGGAAAGAGGACTCCTGGTGCAGCTACAGGGAGAGTGGGCAGGCTGACAGGGCCTTGTCTCGAGGAGGAAAAATTCTGTCTCTCCCCAGCTTTGAAATACTAGTGATAATGGTGAAAGCCTGGCATTTTCTGGTTTTAAACTTACACTTTTTCATGCTGACAGTTTCCCTGTGAGTTAAGTGGGAAGGTCAGCAAGACAGATGGTACTTTTATTGTTGCATTATAAATGAGGAAAACAAAACTGAGGGGCAGAGCCGCCCAAGGTCGTTTATGTTGCGTAGATCGTGAGGGAAAGGGCAATGGGACAGCTCTTGAAACCCCCCTGGCAGGAAGGGATAGGGAAAGGGGGAGCTGTGTGACTCTGAGAGCCTTCTTTGCTCTCCGTCCGCCACCCTGGGAGAGCAGGAAGGCATCGGCAGTGAGGGAACTGGCGCTGGGGAAGGCGGAGAGGTGTGCAAATAGAGCCGGCGGCAGGAAATGAGAGAGTCTGCCGCTTGGCTGTGGGGAGATGAGTGATCTCGGGTCTCTCACCTCCCAGGCTGGGGGCTGGTGTTGCTGGTGTACTGACATCGTGTTTCCCGGTAACCAAGGGGTTTGGTGGGGCAAGAGGTGCTCTGGATGTCTGGGCAGGGGAGGAGGGTGGAGAGAGCACCGCCAGTCCAGGGCTGGGGGATTCTTGGGTACTGCATGCTTGCTCAGGAGCAGAAAGCAAGCCTCCATGGACAGCAGGATAATCTTTTCCTTGCCCCTGCAGTTGCCACCTGTTTGCATCAACTGAAGCAACGCTCGTGTGTTATTTTACTGACTCTTAACCTTCGTGAGCTCAAAGCCACGGCTTTCATCAAGCCTTCCCAACAGGGAGGCGACTGAGCGTGCGGGGAGGCAAGTGTCGAGACAACTGGGCTCAGATCCTGCCTTTGTCACCAGCTTGATGAACTTGGACAAGCTACTTAATCTTGTAAAGTAGCAGCAGTTGTGTCTACTTGGTCAGGTTGTTTAATTAAACTTTGAATAGGATAATGTGCGGAAAGCAGCGTCCAGTCTCCTTCTGCCCTTCCTCTGACCACCCACTGCAGTTTGTGTGTCTCCTAAGCAGATGTGCGCTGTCTGCAGCCTCATCTGGTGCTTCAATTTGACAGGCACTGTTGAACACTCGGACCAGGCAATGCATGGGCTCTGGGGATTTGGCAGGTTCAGTCCCGGCCTGCAGCAGCTGGAGTCCAGCCACAGAGACAGTCAGCGATGCCATGAAGGGCACACATTGGTGCCATGTGCGTTCTTGTCTTCGTCTGCTCAGAGACTCCTGCTCTTTGAAGGAAGAGTCAGATACACCTTTTGGACCTCTTCAGTGGTAGTGACTGTATTGCCTGAATTAAAATTCAGGACACGTGGATGGACAAGTATGAATATTCTTATGGGGAAAATGGAACAAAATATTTGAAGACTGTGCTGAGTTGGAAAGTTCAGGAATAAGTTTCCTATTCCACAGCACATAGAACAATTCTTGGACACAATGGTCACACAAAGATTTGTTATGTGACTATATTAATAAATGAATGCTTCAGCAGCTGTGATTTCAGTGACCTCCAAAAGTCTCCCAAGTTCCCTAAGGTCTGAGCATCTGAGTTCCTAGCATTACAGTGACTGACAGGGTTAAGACAGGTGAACGGCCCCGGTTAAAAATAAATGCTTGTTGCTCAGGAGGAGACCCACATTAGCACATTTGACCAGGTTGAAAAGATCAGCAAGTATCACCTTACAGAGAGAGAGGGAACCCCCAGGGACAAGTGTCTCCATGGAGCAAGAGGGGATTGGGGAGGGCTAGACTTGCTGGAATGGGGAGACATGGAAGACCTTGGGCTGCCCAGGGAAAGGAAAAGTGTGTACTGGAAAAGAAGGGGTCCCAAAGGGTAGCTGTGAAGCTTGGAGAAGGGGCTCTTACACAAGACTGGCCTCTGCCCAGTTTTGCCCTCACTCTTTTGGAACACCCTTGGGCAGGGAGATATAGGAGCACTCTCCCCACAGACCGGCCCCAACCCTGTGCCCTGCACAACTGCTGAATAGGTTAAATGACTTGCCCAAGGACACACAGCTGTTCCGTGGCTGACGTGGGACTTGGAGCCAAGTGTCTGTGCCCATGTGAATGGCGAGCCTCCAACCTCAGTCTACAAGAACACCAGCCACAAAGCAGGACTGTTACAGGGCCAGCCAGGACAGGGAGTGGAGGCGTCTTGCCTGCCTGTGGCCAAGGCGGTGGAGGGTGATGTTTTGACACCCTTCCACCCGCCGCCCCCTCCTGCCCATGTCTGTCAGCAGCGCTGGCTCTGGAATGATGCCGTTCCAGGATAGGCAGTGGGAGGGATGCTCACAAAGAAGGGACGCCAAGCAAGGACAGAATCTAATCCCATTAACTTCCTTTAGTAGTTAACCCAAAGCATCAAGAGGTCCTTGTTCCTACCTTAACCACTTCTTCTTTTGTCCTAGTCCAACAGTTCTCCTGGTCTTCCACCTAGAAATCTTCCTCTTCCTTGACTCCATACTGCTAAGTGGACCCCACCTCATCTCTCAGTCTCTCCCATCAAGCCCGCTGGACTCAGGTGGGTGCTTTCCTAAGTCCCGCTCTGCATCTCTCCACAGGGCCAGGCTGTCCCTTTCTTCCTCATTCAGCTTTCACTGTCCTGGCACCAGCAGCCTGTGCTGACCGAGACTTGAGGACCTCTTCTGCCTTCGCCTTCCTCCACTCAGCCTGGTTCCTACATTCCCACGTTGGGTAGTGACGAGGTTTTTCTTCCTAGCCTACTAGTCTTCAGGCTTTCGGCACAGTGCACAGAGCAGGAGCTTAATAACATTTTGTGACGTCACAGAAGAAATGAGAGCAAGTTTTTGGTTCAAAAGGAGAAGTGGCTGTTTGAAGGGACTGCCACTGGGTTCCTGGGACAGAGCAAGAGCCTTCAGGAATGCCACCTTGGAAGGAACCTGGCAAGCAAAGACCTCCTGACAAAGAAAATGCCTGGAGACCTTCTTAGAAGATCATTGAATTATCAACACCACCAACTTCATTTCCATTTTAAGTTTTATTACATCAAAGAAAAAAACCCTAAACCCTCCACAAAACCAACCAACCCACCCTTTGAAACTGAAACCAACCCAAAGACAGACAATTCCTGTTCAGGTATAACCAACTCCTTGCTCCCCCAAACAACCTTACATTAAAAAATCCAAAAGAAATAGAAATGCCAGCTTCAAAAATATTTCTCCAAAAAGTAAGGCATCCACTTAGAAAAAATACTTGAAGGAGGGAAGATGGTTGGAGGAATGAGAGAAGAAATAAGAGGATGGTCCCCTGACCCTCCAGGGGCCAGCCCCAGCCCTCCTGGAGTCCCCTCAGAAGGGACCATCACTCAGCCCAAACCTGGCATCTCACCAACGTGGGGTCAGGCAGGCCCGGCAGGAAGCTGAGAAACTGGAGCAGGCCAGAGGGGCTCCTGGGGATTCCAGTTTAAGCAGGTGGTATGGGGAGTTGCACAAAGGGATGATGGCTCCTGCTTTGGGATAAAAGGATCTAGTCCTTAGCACAGCAGGTGTGGCGGGAAGGCTCAAGGCCCAGGGAAAACACTGCCTCCTTTCTTTGAAGTACAGGGACAGGTAGCCTGTGCCAGAGTCCTCATTCCATGGACAACAGGCTTCTTCAAGGGCCTCCAAAGTGGGCACCTGCCACCACTGCCTTCTCACCCTGCCCTGGAAGCTGTCCAAAGGCAGGACAGTGGTGGGACCTGCAAGGCGGAGTGGTTGAGTTGGGGGAGGGGGGGAAACTGGCCTTCTTCCCAAATGGACCCTCTGGGGAGATAGGAGAGCGCCCTCTCTCTGGGGAAAGCTTTTCATACCAGGTCTGCCCTGAAGGTTAGAAATAAGGGAGTATTTTTAGGTCCAGTTCTTGGATGGGAGGTGACTTAAGGCAGAATTGGCTTAGGTTTCAGGCCTGAAGAGCTTGGGGAGCCTTCACACCCAGTCCTAGGTCCCAGGAGCCAAGGCCCAGAGAGGGGAAGAAAAGGGCATGATGGGGGGGCAGGCAGTACTGGCTGAGTGGTATGTGTTGGGAGCATAGCTACAAGGTGACAGGGTGACTGTTCCTCCCGGGGGGTGGTTGGGGGGAGGAAGAGCTGAGTTACTTTGTCATTAGGAGAGGACTTTCTGGCTTCAGAAAGCTTTGGCACCCAGTTGGGGGCAGGATGTAGGGGTCAGAGGCAAGGCTGGGTTTCTGCAATCTGAGCCTTTCCCAATCTGTTCCATGGGCCTGGCTGGGGGTCAGGTGAGGGGCAGTTCCCCCTGTTTCCTTGGTCCTTAGCCCAGTGGGGGATGGGGGATGGGGTGGGGATGGTATCCTGAGGAACTTACTCTGAACAGGGAGCCCAGGCTGGGATGGGTGGAGGCATGGGGGGATGAGTGGAGGAGAGGGTAGAGGGAAGCATCACCTCTGATTTCTTGGGTCCCTAGTGAAGGGAGGGGATACAGGTCTCTCCAGCTGACTTTTAATGGTGACAGATTTGCTTGAGTCTGTCCCTCCCCAGCCTACTCACTGTCCCTTGTTGCTGCTACTTCTCTCAGAGCTGAGGCCTTGGGTTCAGGAATGGGAAGGGAAAGCAGTCCTGAACTCAGGCTCCTGAGGAGGCAACAGGGTGAGGGTTGGGGAGAGAGGGCCCTGGAGGGCGCTCCAGCAGCTCCACTGTCCTCTCACAGCTCCGAGCAAATGTGGGCAGCCCTGCTTTGGGCATAGGTCCTGGGGGTGAAGGGCTGGTTCCTTTGGTACAAATGCCAGTGTCTTTGTTTACAATTTCTCACCACTCACCCCCAGGTCCTGTCCCTGCTTGACAGAAGCAGAGGGTGTGTGCTGTGGGGGCCTAGGTAGGAAAGGAGGACAGAAAGGGGGCGCAGGAGGGAGGAGGCAACTGAGAGGAGATGATGGTCCTCAGGGCCAGGCTGTTCCACTAGTCCTTGTCCTTGGAGGCAATGGGCTGCCACTGTTGCTCTGTGTCCTCATTTATCACCTCTGTCCCCGAGCTACCCCCCATGTCGGGGTACACAACTACACACATCTTCTGGCTCACCAGGGTTAGCAACACTGTGGGAACATAAAAACCAGGTCAGTGCTAAGCGGCCCACCATGTTCTTCCCTGCTCTCCTGTCCTGGGCATTGCCTCCGCAGAGCCATCACTGTCTTCAGGAAATTCCCCCTCCAGGAGATGCCCCCACCTGCCTCCCGTGTCTCTGGGCAGCCTGTTTGCTGGCTGTCCCTTGCTTATCAAGGCCCGTTTTCTATTGCCCCCATGCCCACTGACCACCAATTCCAGAGCCTCCACTGGCCTCCACCCAGCCCAGGGCAGCTCCTGCAGGATAGCTATCAAGTTGCCTATTCCTGCAGGTCCAAAGTCTGTGTGGAAACGTCAGCTGCTCTCTCCAATTAGGTGCCTGGGAGGCACCTGCCCTTTCCTGTCCCAGCTCCTTCTCCAGAGCTCTGTGGCCCACTCTAGCCCTCCTGATTCTGGCTTCTCCTGCCAGACTGCTGACCACTCCACCCCAGACCAGGAGGCCCTTAGCAGCCAGAGCCTTCAACAACTCACTGATGAAATTATTGAAACACTGGGGCTTGTGTTGCCAGTAAACACCAAGGAAATAGACAGGCACTCCTGTCAGCATGATGGCCAGGCCGATGCCACACACCACGGGCTCCGACCACAGGCTGAAGACTAGCAGAAAGGCCCAGAACAGCAAGTAGATGATGGGGAACAGCAGGTTGATCTGTGGAGCAAAGGCGTTGTTAGCTGGGTGGACTCTGTTGACCCAGGATTAGGGCACCCTCCCCCTTCTTCACCCTCAGGGGGTACCTCTGAGTGCAAAGGCTGAGCTTCACTCAGCTCTAAGGCTCACACACCCTGAACCTTGACAGGGCAAGTGCTGTGTCAACAAGTGTTGGTAAACTTAGACAGGGGGACAAGAAGAGGATGGGGGAGTCTAAGCGGGAATGATCCTCACTACTCACCCCCTCCCTCCTAGGTAGGATCAAGAAAGCCTTGTCATTCATGCCACATGCCTGTGGTAGCCAGAGCAGCCCATGGGGACTTGCTGGCACATTGGTATATACTTGCTGTGATCGTAGGGTGGCGGAGAGGTGGGGAAATGAGTGAGGGGCAAGCAGGAAACGACCCAGGTCAGTCAGGCTCCTTGCCTCTCACTCACTTCTAGGCAGAGCCATCATCTGGGCATGCGGCAAATGGCCATCCCTCTCACCAGGATCAGTCCCTATGTATTTCTCTCAAACAACATGAGAAGAGAAATCTGCCAACACCCAAGAAATCAGGAAAGTTAGCATAGTATAAGGCAGTCTAGGCCCTTGACTTTATCCAGGAAGAAGCATCTCTTTCTGGGCTTCATCCCTTCTTGTTAACCACTGGTGGGAGTTCCCAGGGCCTCTAGATTCAACTCCTTGTCCTCTCTTCTCAGGGGATATGCATATGGTGGGGAGATGGGCTTCTTCTACTCCTCTTCCCTATCTAGCAGGCTTTCTAAGAGTGGTAGGAAAGCGAGGGGAAAATAGAGATTTGGAGAGCCCTTGATTTCTCAGCTGGAAGAATCTTCTAGAAGCATCTAGGGTCCCTCTGTTTCCAATATAGAATTGTTTGAATAATTCAGGGCCATACTCTATTCTTCTGATTTGCAGGAAAACCCAGAGCACTCTTGCATATTTTGTTCTGAGTAATCTTGTCAAACCCATCACAAAGTTATTTCTTGTAACAATCAATAGGTTCACTGGGTATGCTGCTATGTAAGGGCCGCAGTAGTTTCAAAAGGGAGGCTCACTCATGGACAGCTGGAGTGGACTGGGAAGCTTCAAAGAAGAGGAGGTGCTTGAAGGTTATGTGGAAAATGGTTAGAATTTGGACAGGCAGATGGGAGGAGGGAACTCTTTCTGGGATAGAAGCGTAGAACAAGTGGATCCAACTATCTGGAGGGACAAGGAAGAGACTGGACAGACAAGAGGATCCAGGGAAATGCCAGAGAGATAAGGGAACCTTGAGCAATCAGCTGTAGTTTAAGACAGAGTCACAGGAAACAAACAAATGGTATGATGAAAATATCATTTAATCTAACTTATCTTTCCAGCTGCAGTTTGCTCTGGTCTTATCCCCAGCAGAGGACGGAAATAAATGGCTGCCCCACGCCCACAGGGCCCTTGCTTCCCAAAGGGTCTGATACCATCACACAGGTGACTCAGTGGTCAGATAAAGTGATTGAAAAATCTGCACTGCAGCTGGAACCAGTAGGGGAGGGGACCCCCACAGGAAGGTTTCATACCTTGATGGGGCGGGGGATGTCAGGCTTCTTCCAGCGAAGAACTATCTGTCCAGCGATTGTGACCCCGTAGAAGAGGTAGTTGATGAAGCCCACATAGTTGATGAGTGTGTATATATCACTGGTGACCAGCATCAGCAGGGTGGAGATGCACTGTGGGGAATGGGAGAAGCACGTCATCAGTGATCAGAAGAATATTTGGAGACTGGAGCTGTTTACAGGTCAGGGACTGTGTGTGTGCTTCAGGCAGATGGTGCCATTTCATAAAGAATGTCTCAAAATGGAAACTATTTAACTACCCCTAGAAACCCAGACCATCCCCAACACCTTCATTGCCAGGAAGTTCTTTCCGAGGGCAGGGGTGATAAAATATTTAATCACTGGTGTGGCATGGAGTCGAACCAGTCAGAACAGATTTTGGCTGTAAATAAGTAGACTGGCCACACTGGTGGTGCCTGGCTCCATGTCCTCCCTAGTCTCATTTACGGTAGAGTCCTTTCTTGGTTGTAGCTCAAATTAATTTCATTTTATCCTTTCAGGGAAGATTGTTAACTGCAAACTAAGGCTTTATCTTGCCCTCATCCTCTTCTCCTGTCTGAGTCATTTATTTTCCTTCCTTTTCTTTCTTTTCTAAACATCATAAACACTTATTCACTAGGTGCTGGACTCTACTCCTCACAGGCCACAAATATAAACTTGTGTCATCCTCGTAACATCCCTGTGACATTCTCTTGATAGACTACACTTTCCAACTTCAAAATCATTTCAGTGGCTCTCTCGGAACAATGTTCTTCCCCTTTGCTGATATATTAAAGCCAACAGAAGGCTCAGTTTTCCAGTGAGATCTCCTGGTGGAAAAAAACAGAACATTTTAACGAATGAATAAGCCAGATTCTTACTGCACTTGCCTCGCAGCCATAGCGCTGCACCAGTGGCTCAAACTGGAAACGTCTGTGGCCTGCTGGGAGTAATGCGTTTTCTCCAATCACCTTTTCATAACAGACCAATCACAATGACCTTCTCTCTGTATCTGAACATTCTGAAACTGCCCCCAATGTTGTCCGACAAATGCCCTTGACTTCCGAGGGCTCTCCTATCCTGCTCTAACTGCGTCTCTGGTGGACCCAAGTAATTGTCAAAGTTTTATTCAGGATCCAGAAGAAAAAAAGACTCAATGGGACAAATCTTGTTCCTTCTTTTTGCTCTCTCTAAATGACTCTACTCTGGGGTCATTTTATTCCCATTCCTCCCCACCCTCAATCCTGAGTTTCCTCTTCTCCATTTTCAGTGTGCCAGTCTTCCTTTATGATTTTTCTCAGTTGGTATACCCTTAACACCGAATTTGTCTCAGTGACATTTCCCACTGGCAGAAAATCCTGGGGCAAGAAGGCTGATGGGGAGGGGTGGGGGTGTGCTGGGAGCAGAGGCCCAAAGGGCAACCCTGGGGGCAACAGGTGCAGAGCAGAGCCAAGAAAGGAGACGTTTCTTAGTGAGGTTATAAAATCTTGAGGCAGTCAGGTCATCCTGATCCAGAGGATGGGAGCATGGAGATGACCTGGCCTGAGAGCCTTAAGGTCTTTCAGGACTCAGGTTCTTGCCTTGCTCTTTCTCTTCATATTAGTGAAGCCTATGTACACCACCTGCCAGATTCTCTAAGCCTGGCGAGACCCCGGAGCAGAAGAAGGGTTACAGGGTTGTCTGTGGGAAGGGTGAACTCTCAGCTCAGAGAAAGCAGGAGAGGGAGGGTGTGTGTAGGACTCGCAGAAGGAGGGGCCCTTACTGTGAAGAGCAAGGCTGGGATGGGGGTGCAGCGCTTCACATGGATCATGGCCAACACGCTGGGAAGGTGGCCCTCCCTGGCTCCGGCAAAGAACAGCCTGGCAGGGAGAAAAGCAGGTCAGCCTGGGGTGGCCCCTGGACTACCCATGAAAGCTCCCTCCCCAGCCCAGGCTCCCTCATCCATGCCCTGCTTCTGCCCACACAGGAGCGTCAACCCTCGGACCAGGTACCCGCTTTCTCGTGCACGCTTTCCAGCCCACTAGTCACAGGACCCACGATCACAGATGCAGATGCAGGCAAACCAGAAGCAGCCAGTGGGTAATTGGATGGACCCTGGGTGTGTGGAGACCTTAAGTGTGGCCTGGGTGGCTTGGGGTTACTGATGATTGTGCTGTCACTCTCTCTTAATATTGGGAGTTCTGCTGCAGGAGCAGCCTCTCTCCTTTGTCTAAGGCCTTAATTAAAAAAAAAAAGTGCCTTCCACATCCTCAGGGGATACAAGGGGACTGAACTGTACAAGGAAAGCCTTAAGAGCAGTCATATCCTAGTCAGAAAGTAGTTGTCTCTGGGGGTGGGGAATGCGTGGTTGAGCAGAGACACATGAGCACTTGTGGGATATGGGCAGAGGTCCTATATTTGGTTGTGGGTGGTGGTTACATGCCTGTCTATAATTGCTGAAACTCATCAGTCTGAACACTTAGGGTCTGTGTATTTTATTGTATGCAAATTGTACCTAAAAAATTTATATCTTTAAGCTACTTATTCTATTTCCAAAAAGCCATCCAAAGAAACGAATAGAGAGTTAGTGAAATGTGTATATATAAAGATATTCTGATAATAAACAAAGTTGGAAATATCCTAAATGTCTGTAGGAGATTGATAACATAAATTATGGTATATCCAAAAAAATGGAATATTATACAGTCTAAATAATGTTCTAGAAAAAACTGACTATATGAGAACATGTTCACAATATAATTGTAAATGAAAAGAGCAAGATAGAAAACCGATGATTCCATACAGTATAATTCCAATTCATTTAAAAATTATTTCCCTGGCTGGGTGGCTCAACTGGTTGGAGTGTCATCCCGTACACCAAAAAGCTACAGGTTCAATCCCCAGTCGTGGTGCATATGGAAGGCAACTGACCAATGTTTCTCTCTCTCTCTCTTCCTCTGTCTCTAAAATCAATGAACATGTCCTCAGATGAAGAGTAAAAAACAATTACTCATGGGGCATGTGAAAACATATATTAAAATACCAACTAATTTTTCTGGGGAGTGGAATTATGAGTAATTTAAATTTTTTCCCTTAGATGTTATAGAAAAAAAGTTGAAAATTCTAAAATAGACAAAAAATTTGCAATCAGAATAAATATTATTTTTTAAGTTTTAAAACAAACTTTTTATTTTGAGATAATTATATATTCACATGCAGTTGTAAGAAATAATATAGAGCAATGCTATGTATTCTTTACCCAGTTTCTCCATTGGTAGCATAACTGCAAAACTATAGTACAATATTATGACCAAGATGTTTAAGAGTGAATTTAAAAACTTTTTTTGTTCTTTCTTTTGTATATTTTTTAATGACATTTTCTTTTTTTAAAAAATGATTTTATTTATTTATTGTTAGAGAGAGGAAGGGAGGGAGAAAGAGAGGGAGAGAAACATCAATGTGTGGTTGCCTCTTGAGTGCCCCCTACTGGGGACCTGGCCCACAACCCAGGCATGAGCCCTAGACTGGGAATCGAAGCAGTGACCCTTTGGTTTGAAGGCCAGGGCTCCATCCAGTGAGCCACACCAGCCACGGCTAAGAGTGATTTTTTAAAAAAGAAGTTTTAACATAAAAAGCAGGCCTTCTTCCCCTTTCCTCTCCTGAGAGAAAAGAGATTACTATAAGCTGTTAGGAGTCATTTACATATTACTGTGAATTATACCACTTCTTTTTTCTAGAGTTTTGTAGGAAAAGGAGCACCTCAGGGGTGAGAAGCAGGGGACAGTGTGATGGAGACAGAAAGGCACAGAACTGTCATACTGTGTGTTCTGAAGAGAACTGTCATTTACTTTGTAATTTGTAAACAGGGGAGAGTGAAGCTAAAAGCAGTATCTCATCAGACATGTGGGGGTTGATTATGGTCCCAAGTACCCAAATGCATCACCATCAGTTGCCATCACCAAATCCCTAGGCTAGTGTCATTAGTTTCATGCAGCCTCATGGCACTGGCCCTCTACAGTGCAGCCTCATGCACCCAACTGAGACCCAAGTGTTCTATGGGCCTCATCATGCACATAGCCAGGGTCCCACATTCACATCCCTCCTCCACAGGCAGCTGGGACCCAGTGGAGTTGTCCAGGTCCAACAGCATTTGCAAGTGTCAAGTTCACAAGAGACAATCCTTGCCCAGCTGGCTGACAACAGAGGAGACAAGGACAGTAAGCATGACACACACCCACACACACTCCTACTCCTCAGGAAGGATCATCTTCTCCCTACCCTCAAAACACAGAACACAAAAGTGTAAGAGAAAGAGAGAAGGAGGGAAGGGAGAGAAAGGAAGAAAGAAAGAAACTGGAAGATGAGCAGAGGAGGCCTGGTGGGTAAGCCGCACCTCTGAATCAGAGACTGAGTGCACCAGGCTGCATTTCCTGCATGCACACACAGCTACACCACATGCACGCAGACCACTACTTGGCCTGCCTGAGGGACAAACCCCACTCTATAATGACTCTAGCCAGTCACTCTCCTCCAATAGATCCCAGAGAGCCTCATGGGTCATTGCTCTTCCACTGCTCACCCACGGCTGGGGCCTCCAGGTGGCCACTGCTCCTGTGTAACACGCACACAAGGTTGCTGTGGATGTGTCATAGGGTCCTGGAGAACAAGGGATACCCACACTCCCTCTTTCCTGCCCTGGGTCCTGAAAGCATGGCACTCCTTTGTCATTTTACGGGAATTCTTCCCTGATGTGATGGGTGGGTGGCTTTAGAAGTAGCTGAATTCAGGGACACACTCCTTTGCTGTATATTTTCAGTAGGACTGTGCTCCAGGCACCAAGGGGTTTTCTGAGAACCCTGGGAAGAACTCTCGAACCACACCGATGGAAATCACCCATCATCTGCTGTTCTTACAGCCCATTCTGGAGACAGCAAGAAGGGGTACCAAGGAGGTAGGTCCTGGATGTATGGAGGCAGGAGATGGGGATGCCTGGGCTCCCTTGAGCTTCTGGCTTCCCTGAGAGGGGTGAGGGACATGGCTTTAAACAAATGCTTTCCTATTGCTCTTCCCCAGCTCTCATTTCACATGAGTGAGTCCACCTGGGTCTCAGGAGTGGCCACTCCAAGACCTCCCACAGCTGCCTGTCTGTGGAG
Organism: Macrotus californicus; assembly: GCA_007922815.1. Taxonomy (NCBI): domain Eukaryota; kingdom Metazoa; phylum Chordata; class Mammalia; order Chiroptera; family Phyllostomidae; genus Macrotus; species Macrotus californicus. The sequence continues at coordinate 29,739 of VMDR010002696.1, forward strand.
CAGAGAGGAGCCTGCACCTGCAGGGCACTCAGAGATGATCCTGTCCCACCTGTAGTCTGGTCCCAGAACTCAGAGGCCCCAGGCACAGGTCCCTCCTGATCCCTTGCAGAGTGTGGTTTCTTTCTAGCCAGCACAGCCTGTTTCTAGGAGAGTGGAAAAGGAGCTCTGGAGCTGCAGCTGAGACAGTCCTGCCGCCAGCCACAGCTCCTGACCTGGGACTGCGTCAGGCAGCCGGGGCCTCCTCAGCCTCCTGCTCCAACTGAAATGAGGTGGGATGGGGCTTTGCACCACTTCACGTGAAGGCACACACATCATAAGTAACCACGTGAGCAGCATACACCTCTCTGCGTCTACACTGATACACGCATGCCCTCATGTGAGCAATCACCCCCTTCAAGGCCACTGCCCCGGTGTCCACACAGACCCCGCTGACGGAGACAAGCCCCCACATATACACAGAGCTATATGTACAGCAGAGTGGCCCCTGGACTGGAAAAGATTCAGACAGCACTCACCGGGAGGAGGTGAAGAGAGACCCATTGACTCCTCCAAATGTGGACAAGGCAACAGAAATGGGCATGATCCAAGCCATGACCCCTAGGAGCTTCTCTCCAAAAGTCTGTGAGAGAAAACAAGGGGTAAGTGGAAAAGGAGAGGTTACAACCCTGCACCTGTGCGTCGCTGCTAGGAGTGCTCCCTCCCAGGCCCACTCTTGCTGAGTCTCTGGCTAAACTGAGAGGAGGGATAGTGTGCATCCACACTCTGGCTCCCATCCCACACCAACACCTGCAACAGCTAACTGATGCAGACAGTGTATGGTAATAATACTAATATTGCTAATAATGAACTAACATTTGTTATCCTTGATTTACAGATGAAGAAACTGAGGCACAAAGCAATTCAGTGGACAGCCTAAGATCACACACCCAGAAGTGGCAGGGTCAGGACTGGAGACCAGCCACGTGAGCCCAGGCCTCATCACTACATGGTGCACCAGTGAGTCAGGCAGGTTGGGGCTCCAGTCTCAGCTCAGCATTCAGGAGCTGTAAGACCTTGAGCAAGCTTCTTAATTTTTGAGCCTCAGAATTAGAGATGAACCCTAGTTCACAGACTGAGAATTTCTAAATTCACAGAAACAAATGCTGTTGGGGGAAATGATAAGGGGCTACAATGTAGGCTGAGAAAGAAAAGGTGGTGATGCTATAGACTAGTCTTTGTGTACAAAATGTCAGGGAACCAGTCTTCCTATATTCTCTGAGACAAGTACGCACTTGATTTATGGCGTATTATGGGGAGGGGTTTAGAATAGCTGTCCTGCTGGGGAAGCCTGTGGAACAGGCTGCTATGGGACACGGGAGGGCCTCTTTCTTTAGTCTTCAATAAGACAAGTGAAGACACTGTTTGACAGGGTGAGGTCAAGGCCCAGGTGAGGGCAGGTGAGGGAGCAGCACGGATCCAGGTCTTTCCTGGATATCAAGGACCCCAGGGCCTTGGACCTGCAGCATTTCTTTCCCCAAAGAGCACAACCCACTCCTGCTTCCTAGTCATTTATGACACACACTTTTCCCTAATGAGTGAAGGAGTCAGGCTGCCTGATTTCCCGAGGTGGACATGGAGCCGGAGAGAAATGGCATGTCTTGTGCAAGATGGCGTCTTTCTGGGGAGAAGCCTGTCTCCTCGCTACAGCCATTGCATTCAGAGTTTGAAGTGCCCTAGATCAGGAGTTGGCAAATTTTTTCCATAAAGGGTCAGAGACTAAATATTTCGGCTTTGCAGGCCATGCAGTCTCTGTGGCAATTACTCAGCTCTGCTGTTACAGCTGTTCTATGTACAGTGTGGCCATCAGCTTCCTTCTGAGCACTTGAAGATGTGGTTTCTGTCCGAAGGACTTGGGGTGACTTCCAATTTCACAAATCCATGGATCAGGGGAAAGCAAGGGTAGCTCAGGAGGCAAGTCTATGTCAACCTGCCTGGTTTGAAGGGCTGTGAGTTTGATTTCTTACCACAGCGACTGCGTTTGATGCCAGCAGCTCCTGGGGGGACATTGCAGTGACATAAGCGACATTGGCAAAGACATACACAAATGTGACCAGTGGGATGGAGATGAAGATGGCTCTGGGAAGGTTCCTGTAGAGGGAGAGGAGGTGAGAGGGGAAAGGCCTGGTACCTGGGACCACCTGCCTCACCGTGGGGTCTGGGGAGTGCCTTCTGTTTTTCTGCATGAAGCTGACCTTGCAACCTTCTGTGATTTCCCCTCTCCCTGGAGGGGTGCGGGGAGAAATATGTCGCAATATGGGCAGGATAATTTAAAGGAATTATCTAGACAGCTTAGGGTGGACATACCTTCCATACCTACTGATCTCATCTTGACCACCAGCTCCACAGTGTGCCCTTTCCCCTGCCTCAAGACATAGAGACCCACCTGTCCCAAAACAGGTGAGTAATAAGATGCCTGAAAAACACTCAGGGCACATTTCATTCTCTAAGTCAGGAGTGTAATCTCAGCACCATTTTTAGCCTTTAACCTACTCTGGTAGCGTCTCCGGGTCAGCCTTCTTCTCCTGGCAGAGCGAATAACAAGTGGTCTAAGTTCCTGGGTAATAAAGTGCTTTTTCAGGAGACATGGGTCATGATCAGAATCGGGGCTGGGAGAAGGAGAAGTGGGGAGTGGACACCTGGTTCCCCCTTTCCAGTAGCAGGTGTCTTGGCCTTTCCAGGAAGGGAGGAAGGGCTGGGCTATTTCAACTCACTTGTAGGGATCAACAAGTTCCTCGGTCACATAATTAAGAAAATTCCAGCCTCCGTAGGCAAAGGAGCCCTGAAGGAAAGCCAGTGCAATGAGGCCGATGTTGGGTTCTTGGAAATTCTCAAATGCATTCTTTGGCTCCAGCCAGAAGTATTCTCCTGTGGACACAAGGGGCAGGAAGCTGATCAGAGAGACTAGTCAGAGGCCCGCCATGGCCTGCCTGGTCTCATCTCCACCACTCCCTGGGGCAATGATTTAACTCTGTCTTGTCTCCAGTAAACTCCACGCATTGGAGAAGTGGGACCAAAAGAAGCAGAGAAATACGACTCCAGGACCTCCCAGGACTTGGTAACCATTAGGTCAATGGGGCTCAGGTTCAAAGCACAGTTCTGAATGTTCTTTCTTTTTTAAAAAAGATTCTATTTATTGTGGCTCAGTGGGTTGGCGTCTCTCTGCAAACAGAAAGGTCATTGGTTTGACAACTGGTCAGAGAAACGGGAAGCGAGAGAGAACGAGAGGGAGAGAAATATCGATGTGCAAGAGAGACATCAATCTGTTGCCTCTCACATGCTCCCAACTGGGACCTGGCCTGCAACCTAGGCATGTGTCCTGACCGGGAATCGAACCAGTGGCCTTTCAGTTTGAAGACAACACCCAACCTACTGAGCCACACTAGTCAGGGCTGAATGTTCTTTTTCTACAAGGCAAAGTTACTTGGAAGGAAAGGCCAGGAGAAGGTCACCAGGGACAGCAGGATAACTTGGGGGACCAGCAGGGTAAATTGGAGCTGGCTTGCTGGGATTTGGAGATGCAGGATTAGGGCCCTTGACAGTTTCCTGGCCACTTTCCCTGATGTTAAAGTTTATACATGTTCATGAAGAAGCATCAAGAACAACAGACATTCAAACATAAGCTTCTGTAATGCTATATTAGCTTAAGCCTGTCTGCTCTCCTTGTCAATCTCCAACTGTTTCTTTCTAAGGTGCATGTTTGGTCTCCCCTTTTACGGTGTAGATTCTCTGAGGACGGGGTCCTTTAGCAAAGAGCTTTTAAATTTTCTTCCTAGCTCTTGGCACAATGTCCTGCACCCAGAGGTCTCTCGAGAAAGGTTGCTGACTAAGGTTGTAACAAGACACAGCGGAACGGCTCGCACTATACTTATTCATCTGTAACCCAGCATCGGGACAGTAGGTAAGGAGATTAGAGTGATCAGGAGAAAGCACTGGGGCCAGATTACGAGGGACTCTATTTTTGAAAACACAGCACAGTGATTTCCTTATGTCTAAATTCCTGAAAACAATATAACCTGCTAAAGAACTTAATCCATCTGATTAAAATAATCATGGACATTTTATAGAGCAGGCCTTTAATTATGTTTCCTGGAGTAAAAATCCAGGCACCCCACACTGCCTTCTGGGCTTGTGGGCAGGTGGGATGTCTCCTGCTTGTCACCTGACATTCTCTAGGAGGCAGTGACACTGGGTAGAGCCTCGTGGTGCTGTGGGTCCCAGGGAAACCAAATACAGACTTGGGCTTGGAAAGGACCAAATCCGGTGGGGAATGTGGGCAGGGGCCCAAGAAATGTAGAGCTCTCTTTTGTAGAGATTTTGAGTAATTTAAAAACATAAAATTCTCCTCCTCCATCCCCCATTTTAAGTATGGATGAGGTACAATATAAGATGCAGGGAGCTTCCATCGGGTTGGGGCAAGAGAGCAATAAGAGTCCAGAGATTTGGGGTCTTCAGAGCCATGAGGTCAGCATGGGAGGGCTGAATCTGCTAACAGGCGAGGCATGTCCTATTTCCTATAGAAAATGGTTTCTCTTCCTCTTTGTCAAGCAAGTGAGGAAGAGAAATCATTTAAGGCCAGAATTGGGAAATCTCAGGGTGTGTACACACCCAAAGACAGTATGAGGGGGTGTGTACATGCAAGGGATGGGACATTTGACAGGGCCCCATTGTTTTAATGACACTCACCTTTGCAAATCTGTACAATCCCCATGATGATAATCAGGGCTAGGGCCAGGAGCTTCCCAGCTGTGAAAATGTCTTGAACCCGTGTGGCCCACCGCACACTGGAGCAGTTGACCCATGTGAGGAGCACTGAAAGGAAAGACCCCCAAACATACCCTCAGGGGCCATAAAGAGGCTCCAGGATGCCCTCTGCACAGAAGCAGAAAGGCTCCTTGATCCTGATGATGGAACTGTAGCAGACGAGCCAAACATCCTGCAAGCTCAGCCCCAGTGCGTGTAAACTTGGGCTAGGTTAATGGGTCATGAATGGGGATTACGTGTCACAAATCTGTGGTGAGAACGTGCAGTGCCTGGGGCTGGAAGCCAGAAGCAGGCATGGAAGTGTGGGCACTAGAATTGGGGAAGTAATCAACAGCTGATCAGGGCAGCAGTGTGAGCTTTGTTTTCAAGTCATTGCATATTCAAGGAGTGTCCTGAGCAGCTGCTGGAATCCTGGTTGTCATATTCCTGAGCCTGGTTTTGGGGCTACAGAGGTTCAGGGGAGTCTTTTGCTACTTAGGTTTATCAAGGTGTAATACACAGAGAATAAAATTCATTTTTCTAAGTGTATGATTTGATGAGATTTGACAAATGTATTCAGTTGTCTAATCACTGCCACACTTTCTATATGGAACATTTCCAACACTCCAAAAAGTTCTCTCGTATGTTGTGTTTCTTTGACATCAGTCCTCTTCCCCTGCTGACAACCACTTTTTGTCCCTATAGTTTTGCTTTTTCCAGAATGGCACATAAATGGAATATAGTGTGTAGCCTTTTGAGTCTGGCTCCTTTCTCTTAACGTGATGCTTTGGAGATCCATCCACATGTTGTGATATATATATATATATATGGTTTGTTCCTTTTTATTGTCAAGTAGTATTCTGTAATATAAATACCTCAGTTTGATTTTCCATTTGACAGCTGATGGACATTAGGGTTGCTCCCAATTTTGGGGTATTACAAATAAAGCAGCTATAAACACTAGCACAGAAGTCTTTAAGTAGACTGGAGGTCTTTGAATGGGGTCTTCATTTCTCTTGAGTAAATATCCAGGAGTGGGATTCTGGGTTCTATGGTAAATGTACAAGGTCTGTCCAGAAGGTATCCAGCCATGTAATATGAAAAATAGAGCCCTGGCTGGTGTGGCTCAGTGGACTGGGTGCTGGCCTGCAAACCAAAAGGTCACTGGTTTGATTCCCAATCAGGGCACATGCCTGGGTTGCGGGCCAGGTTCCCAGTTGGGGGTGAGCGAGAGGCAACTGATTGATGTATCTTTTGCACATCGATGTTTCTCTCCCTTTCTCCCTGCCCCCCTCTCTCTAAAAGTGAATAAATAAAATCTTTAAAAAAAAAGAAAAATAGAGACATTTATTGAAGAAGACACAAGAAACATTGTACATAGGACAATGATGCCTAAGACCCTTTCAAAGTAGGCACCTTGGGACCTCATACAGTTCTTCCAATTGTCATCAGCTGCCCCATCATATTTTCCTGAATCTCGTCGATGGTCTGAAATCTCTTCCCTTTCAATGGTGATTTTAGTTTTGGAAAAGCCAGGAGTCACAGGGTGCCAAATATGGGCTGTAGGGGGACTGAGTCATCTGTGTGATTTGATGTTTTGCCAAAAAAACTCTGCATAAGACATGATGTATGAGTGGGTGCATTGTCATGATGAAGCTGCCAATCACCAATTGCTCATAGCTGTGGCCTTCTGAATCATCCAAATAGTTACCACAGAAGAATGTTCAAGCTTAATGCAAAATCTGATGCAGATTCATTGCTCTACTTGCTCAGTCATTTTGAATGTGATGGCCACACGTATGCATGCTCACTCGATGGTGTTTACCGCCCCCACAGACTAGTACAGTGAAGTCGTCATTGTTCACACAGGCACATTCCAGTCAACTCTCCTTGCTGCCAGATTACATGTTGCACAAACTGTTCTCATTATGTTCTCAATGGCTGGACTTTTTCCAGACAGACCTCGTATACTAAACTTTGTTAGAAACTGCCAAACTGTTTTCTAAAGTGGTTGTATCATTTTGCACTCCCACCAGCAATGTGTGCAAGATCCTGCTGCTCTGCATCTTTGTCAGCATATACTACTGTCAGCTTTAAAAGTCTGACTATTCTAATAGGTGTGAAGTGGTATTTCAATGTAGTTTTGATTTGCATTTCCCTAGTGACTAATAATGTTGAACATGTTTTCCTGTGTTTATTTCCACCATCCCTATATCTTCTTGGGTGGCAAGGGAGGCTTTTAATCTGCTTCCTTTCCTAGGAGTCATGGGCTGTCATAGAAATTCAAACAACGTGGGACCTCCAGGGCTGGAGGAGAGCTCAGAGGCTGCGCATTAGGATGGAGGCACCCTCTGTTTTACCATCACATTTCCTAAGTAACCCATGGGAGCCCTGTGATACAGGAATAGGAGTCTCAACTTCCCGGTGGTTATGGAGTGCTTAAGAATAAAGGGAAAAAGTTAAAATCCTCTTGCTTCCCTTTCCCTTCAAACAGTGACCAAGATGCACCCTAGGTCTCCAAGGTTATAAGTCATATGTGTAAAAGCACAAGACTTTCTTTCCCCTAACCAGGCCTCTGATTTCACTTAAACAGCTGATCAGGTTCTATCAATAGCTTATCCTGAAACTGCGCATTTACTTTCCAAATATTTTCCAACCTTACTAGATTCTGAGAACATTTTGGCAGGGTAAGGACCTGACATTCTTCTTCTTCTGTAACCTTCCTCCCTATGGTGTCTCTGCCTGGCAAACTCCTTCTCATCTTTCAAGATCCAGCTCAAATATCACCTGTTCTGTGAGTTGTTATTATTCTACTTATTCCTGACAATGTGCCTGCCAGGCAAGATATATCAGCTGCCCTTCATAGACAAGGAATGAAGTTTGTCCCTCCTGTCTCCTATCAGACCACTTTGTTTATATCTAATTTTGGTACTTATTTCTTTGTATTATAATGATCTTTTTCTTTTTCTCTGTCTTCTTGTAGACCAGGAGGGCAGGGACTGTGACGTTTTCATGTTTTTAATCCCAAGGCATATCGTTGGTGCCTTCAGATAGTAGGTGTTTGGCAAATATTTGATACTTGAATAAAGAAGACGCCCCAAATCATTAGCCTTCCAATCTCACCTCAGTCTACATATTTCACAATGCACACTAATCCCCCTGCTCTCCAGGAAACTCATCAAAAGGAGACATAATCCTCAACTGGTTTCACAGAGCCAAAAGAGCAAGAGGAAGAGTGACTTCAAGAGCAGACGCTTTTGACTCCTTGTGGAGAGGCTGTTGGCCAAGATGGTGTCATAAGAGGAGAACAATAACATGTTGTTAAAGGGAGGATTTTAAGTGCCTGAACGGGGAGAACATTTTGTAAATACTAGAATGTTCCAGACGGACTGAGATATCCTGATGAATAAACATTTGGTTTATCTTACTCAATTCAGTAAGGATCTCAGGATCACGCACCTGGTGACAATCCAACCCAAATCACTCTAAACAACTGGGCTTCTCCCCAGGGCTCTGAAGCATGCTAGGGATGAGGCTGGGCTGTTGGGTCCCAGGAGTTCAGCAGACACAAGCAATAATGACTGAAAGATAAAGGAGATTGACTTAGGAAAGGAAGGAAATCAGAATAACAAAACCCATGTGGCTCAGGGATGGGTAAGGATTACAGAACAAGGAGCACAGAAGAAAATTATCCTCCATCAAGGGGAGGAGTGGGGAGGGCAGCGATGTGGCAAGAAAGTGCTTGGAGGAAAACGAGGACAGAGCAGGACAACCAAGGGGGAAGAGGAATGTGGCCACTTCCCTGTGAGCTAGGACAGAAAACACAAAATCATCTCTTTGTCAAGGCAGCCAGAAAGACTCTTTCAAAAGGTTGCCTCTGTAGTATCCTGCAGGGATCAGAGATGTCTGAAGGGATATTTGTCAAATAAACTTTAGGTATGTATCTTCTGTCCTTCCTGAGCTTATCTCCACAACTTCACAAGAACCCAGTCCTTGACTAATATTTAACCTTTCCCCTTTACAGGGATCTTTGAGAAATACAAAGAGAAATTCTGAGAATGAGGTGAGGAGACAGGCTGCCTGACACTAATCTCCTTGGAACAATGGCCGCGGGCCTTGTGTGACCTCTTACCGGCAGTTAGGCGAGATTGCAGCATGTGACTGAAGCAAAAAAGAAGGTACTTTCAGTCTCCTGGTACCACAGGACAGCTTCCCTCACAGCAGGCTGAAACCTGAGCCTCCGTCCAGAAGGAAAGGTCAGCGAGTGAAGGCAACACTTGCCAGATGCTTGCCAAGCCTCTGCCCTGCTCAGGCATCCTGCCTCTGTGCGGCTGCTATCCCGTACCCCTTTCTGTTGCTGACAGCTATGTTCTCTCTCTCTTCCTTGAATTCTGTATGCCTGAGATACAGCGATGTGAGGGAAGCCGCATGTAGATAGGGACCAGTAGCCACTACAGCTTGCAATGTGAGGGTTTCGATTTATTAATCTATCTATCTATCTATCTATCTATCTATCTATCTATCCATCTATCCATCCATCCATCCATCCATGCAGTTGTCATCTACAAAGTTCCTACACATGCTAGGCACTCTAGTAAGTAGGGGAGTTATAAGTAAGATTCAAGTCCCCAACCTTAGGAAGTTGACATCATAAGAGGGGAGATGGGTAAGCTAAAAGATGATCACAAAACAATGTGGTGATGGTAGAGCTCTTCATGGAAGCCAGTGGGCGTCTTTTCTATAGGATGGAGAGGCCCTAGCAACAGGGAGAATTTTATAACTTTGGCCTAGCTGGACAAAATAATAAAAAAGCATACAACTCTGGTTCTTGTCCATTGTAATCTGGCTGTGGGGGTGGTTGCTGCTTCTCTAAGGGCCCCCATGGAAGCCCAGGCTTATCTATATTTCTTGGGCCTTATCTCCTTTGTTTCCTTGCTTAAAAAAGAAAAGATGAAAAAACTATCAAGCAGATGCTGAAGTCAAGGGTTACTTAGTATGCCCTGTTTGAAAAACCTGATGTCAAGGTGATGGGAAGGGTACAAAAAATGAGGCAGACAAGAGTAGCCCCAGTCATCCTGTGCCCTGCCCAGAGCCCAGGGCCTCTCAGCTGCCAAGTGGGAGAGGCAGGCTCAGTGCTTCCTGCAGGTGGGAAAGCTGCAGGATTGGTAGAGAAATGCAGAGTTCTCAGATGGATGACAAAGCAGATCCTAGAAGGTGTCCACTGTGGAGGGGGTGGGCCAGCTCCTGCTTCCTGCAGAGAGGGTGTCCCTAGCTCCATCTCAGCTCTAATCCTCAGACTCTGATCCTTGGGGAGTCACAGAAGCCTTTCCTTTACTTCTTCCCTCTGACAATAGCACCAGAACTCATGGGGATGGGCAGAAGAATGGCGTCCCCAAATGTCAACATCTTAATCTTGTGAGTATGTTACCTTGCATGATGGGAGAAATTCTGCAAATGTGACTACATTAAGGATCTTCAAATGGGGATATTATTTTGGATTATCTGAATGGACACAATGCAATCATAAGAGTCCTTTACAAAGGAGGCAGGAGGGTCAGAGTTAGAAAAGGACATACGATGACCAAAGAGGGAGAAAGAAAGACTCAAAGATGCCACCCTGCTGGCTCTGAAGATGGAAAAAGGGTCCATGAGCCAAAGAATGTTGGGGGCTTCTGGAAGCTGGAAAGGCAAGGAGACAATTCTCCAGAGCCTCCAGAAGGAACACAGCTTTGCTGACAGCTTGAATTTAGGACTTCTGATCTTCAAAACTGTAAGAATAAATCTGTAGTTTTAAGCCACTAAGTTTGTGGTAAGTCTTTCCAGCAGTAATAGGAAACTAATACAGGGCCAGACACCCACAGAAAGACCAAAGAGCAAGGTGTATACATAGCCTTAAAGAGAAAAGCTTTTAAAGAGCAACCAGGCAGCACACACCAGGACCCAAAGGAACCTGTCCAAAAAACACCAAGTGGAGGGAAGTGGTGGGGATCTCTACAAGTGGGCAGTGAAAGTGAGGTCACCACTGAGCTGATCTAGTTGGCAAATTTCCACACCACATGGTAGCATCCCAGCTCTTCCACACCCTCCTCTTGTCAGTGGTACTTAAGGTCACTGCTAACAGTGCCATTTGGGGCTCCAAGTCTGTGACCTGAAGACACTGGCCAGGTGGCTTTCTGGGCAGCAGGATGTAAGATGCCACTGTGGCAAAAAGAGGAGGACTAAGGTGGCTACTCCTCAGAAACCAAGAGAGTCGTGTCCATCACCCCAGGGCTTTGAAAATAATTTTCCACAGGCAAACTTGTCTCTCTGCTTTGTGTCCTCTCCCTTGGGCCTTTGTCAATGTCACCATCACACGTTCCCTGGAACTCCGGGAATTCCATCTGGATTTCTCAGTCTTGCTGGCTTGCCCCTTTCTCAGGAGTGGGCTGGAGGGAACCTGGAAAGCCTTGTTTTCCTTTAGAATTTTCAAACCAGAACTCTCCCTGTCTTTTCAGAAAACAGGCAGTAGAAAGGGTGAAGACGGATGGTGAAGAAGAGAGAAGAGTAAATATGAGAAACAATAGCAGGGAGGAAGGAGGGGAAGAGAGAGGACTGGGAGAGGAGTAGATGCAGAAGGGATGGGGGGAGAGACAGAGAGCACAAGCCGCAAGCAAGTGAGCTTGGACAGCAAAATAGAGTGAGAAGAGGCCAGGACAGAAAAAAGAAGATGGAATACAGTAAGCAGGCAGCTGCTGAAAAGGGAAGCTAATGTTACTACTTTGTAGAAATCACAGCAGCCTGTGCCTTTCCAGAACTTCAAAATAAGCACCTTTCTGGGATAGGGCTCCTCAGCCCTCCCAAGCAGTGGTGTATTTCACCTGGTCATGTGCCTGGCAGTGTGTAGGTTTCTGTCTCACCTTTTGCTGCGGTGTGCACTTCTCTGCCTTCTGCCACGCTCTGGCCAGCTTCCCCGACTCCCTCCCTCTGGACCCTGAGCAAAAGGGGTGAGGTGAACCCTGTCAAACCAGCCTTCCAGTGACCACGCTGGAGCAGCTGGTGAGCACCCAGCCTGCAGGGTGAAGGGGTGTGGCAACACTCTGCTCTGTGATAGGCTGGACGGCTGGAGAGGGCTCCTTGGCTGCCTCCCTTGCTCTTGGAAGGAACTGGGCACGTGTTTCTAATTGTGGAGAAACTATTCCGGGTTGACCTGCCTAACCGTTTTCAGACCTAGGAGGTAACCAGTACTGGCTGCCAAAAGGCACTGATAGGCAAAGAAAACACAGAACCCTGTTTGAATTCTAACACACTCAACCCAAGGCTCTGATGAGGTTCCAGTTCCGCCCATGCCGGCCAGCCTGAGCTCCTTCCTCCTCGAGGCTGGGGAACAATCCGGGTAGGATTCCGAACACAGAGCCAGGTTCCTAGAATCCTTCCCTGCATTCCTGGGCCAAGACATTTTTTCATATGGGCTGCGGACCTGCCTTATAAAGTCTCAAGTCCTTGCCTGCCAAAAAACAAAGGCTGATATTATTGTACATTTAAATAACTTGAGTGGTGAAAGACGAAACATCCAAACAAAGCAACAGCAACCAAAAAAGTCAAAGTAGCCCTTCCCGATACACTAAGCTTTGATCCCAGCATCTGTGGTCCACAAACAGGCTTTGAAACAGACCCTGCCTACCACACTGCAGTAACATTTTGCCCTCCTCCAGCCCTTTTTGTGTTGGACACCGTTTGAGAAGTCTCAGAGGCCCCTTTAAGAAGAAGAGGCATGCTGAGCCTTCTGGAAAGGCCTCTCTCCCCCAGTGACAAACAAGCAGAGGAGGACGGGCACAGAGACCCTATGGAGCTTCTGGAGGTCCTGAGTCACAACGCTTTTCCTGGAACTTTTGGCTAAGCTCCTACCCCTTCCCCTTCCCTTCCTGGCTCTCTCTTCCCCTTCCTTTTTATCCTGATCCCTCCAACGGCAAGTGCCAGTTGCTGGACCTGGAGTTTCTGCTGAATCACCATCCAGTACTTAGTTCAGCCAAGAAGCCCAAACGCCCAGCTCAGCATTTTCCGAGCTGAGAAGTTCTCTCTTCAGCAATAGCTAAGCAAGGCTCCTGAGCTGGAGTGGGGGAGAAGAGAAAAATGGGACACCTGGAAAGTAGAGGAGACTGACACAGTGTACCAAGTCATCTTGGGGAGCCCTGTTTCAAACCTATTCTTTACTGTTCCAGCCTTGGCTTGAAGAATTCCTGTTATTTCATGTCCCAACACTCAGGGTGGGTGCCTACCAGACTCAGAGCAAGGGGGATGGGATGGGCTCTGAGGTACCGTGCCAAGCCTGGGAGGGCTAGCCTGACTCTGTCATCCTCAGCTTTGGGGGAAAGCGTATCGATCCTGGGAGGTCTGGTTGATTCTTGCACTGGAAGGCCTGTGGGCTCTGTTGGCATCCACCTAAATCTGCGATGCTCGAGTCCCTTATGTAAAATGGTCGATAAACCTGGACTCAGGCTGCAAAATTCCCAAGACTGGTCAGTGAAGGCGAAAAAAGGGATTCTGGGGAGCCCTGACTGGTGTGGCTCAGTTGGTTGAGCTTCGTCCCCATGAAGCAAGAGGTCTCTGGTTTGAGTCCCAGTCAGGGCACATGCGTAAGGCAACCACATATCAATGTTTCTCCCCCTCTCCTTCTCTCTCCCTTCCCCTCTCTCTAAAAATAAATAAACACAATCTTTTTTAAAAAAGGGGGTTGGATAATGGGGAAAGTTACCTCACAGGGTGATCTGATCATAAATTCCTAACAGGGTAGGTCATGGGAAGTAGTCATGCCCCAGGCCTATAACTTCTTTAGTAAAAGACTTATTTTTGCCTTAGTAAGCCTTTGTTTCTGTGCATCTAAGTTAACACACTTTTGAAATGCCCCCTTTCAGACTCCATTTTCGAATACCTGACCACCCTTTCAGACCCCTCCTTCTGAAGCATGACCACATAATCACAGCTCTCTGTAATCCAATCCCTGCCTTGCTTTCTCTCACCTTCAAGGAACCTTCCTGACATTCCCTCCTTAGTCTCAAATGCGTAAAAGAAGTGGCAAACTGTTCTTCTCAGTCTTTTGAGGTCTTACTTCCAGGTGCGTCCTCTGTTTAACTCAAATTTTTATAAAAATTCTTTACAGGTTTTGACATTCTTATGTTGACATTAGTTATGACCCAGTGCCAAGGACAGCTAGTGCTAAAACCAGCTAAACTCTGAAAACAAATCTTGTCCTCTCTTCTTTCTCCCACAGCTCCCAGGACCACTAGGCTTCACTCCCATGAATCTTCTGATTGACTTCACGTCCCTGGGTACGTGATATAAATTTGGTGTGTCACATTCACCCTGAAACATTTACCAGACACAATTAATGGATGATTTCGTAAACCACAAGTGCCGGCTCCGCTGGGGGAAAAGCGGAAAGTGATCTTTGAGAGTCCACAACACGAGGCTAGTGGAGAATTTGAATTCTAGGCTGGTTTGGGAAAGTCAGCAAGTTGTTTCCATACCAGTGGAAGCTGAACTCCAAGAAAACTCCTTTTCAGGGAACTTCAATCTCATCGTTTTCCCAAACTTCTCATTCCCTAGTTCCCAGCACTTGGGCTAGGCACACCCTTTGAACAGCAGAGTTCTAGTCTGAGAGTAAAAGCTGGAGACCAGAAGAGACACTCTGAAAAGCCAGGGAAGAGAATGATCTGGTCCAGGAATTAAAGCATACTGAAACTAAAAAGAAGATCCCGAATTCTCAGGTAGCCAGTGGTTAAATCCTGAGCTGAGAATAGACTGGATGTCAACTAATGGACGGAAGTGTCCAACACCAATGGATTTCAAAGGAAGAAGACCTACATTCTTGAATTCTCTGTGACCTTTGTAATTGCTTACTATGATAATATAAACCAATAGTTGTTCATCTTATTAGAGCCCAAGACTAAATTGCTCTACCATTAATGTGAGATGAAGGCAATGGAGATACATTCATTCCCAGGGCTAGAGGCACAAGGAATACTCCAGAGGCCATATAGGGCAGGGAGGAGGGAAAATAGCACTAAGGAATGGGACTCTGCCATTATAGGCATGGAGTCCAAAAGCATAGGGATGCCTTCCTCAAGTGCTAGTAACAAATCTTAAGTATTAGAGAGTGAATAGAAAGGGTGGCAAAGACAGAGGGGCCAGCTCAGCCCAGTCTGAACCTCACCGATGAGAAGACATTCAAATCTGAGCCAGTGTTTTCCTTGATTGATTTCACCTGTATTCCCACAAGACTGTGCCATCCTTGACTCTCTCACCATTAATCACCAAATCCTGCTAATTCTACTTTGTAAATGCCAAACACAGTTGACCCCTGAACAAGGTGGGGGTTAAGAGTGCCAACCCCATCTTTCCTCCTCCTGCAGTTGAAAATCTGCATATCATTTTGTTCTCCCCAGAATCTTAACTACCGTCCTCCTTGGGTATACAAGGGGGCTTAGTTCCAGGACCCCACCTCTCATACCAAAATCCACAGATGCTCAAGTCCCTAATGTAAAATAGTGTAGAACAAGGCACACAGTCGGCTTTCTGCATCCACAGACTCACAACCACAAAATTAAAATACTGTTTTTGGTCCAAGGTTGGGTGACTCCATGGATGTGACACCTGGGGATACGAAGGGCCACCTGCATACTTAGTGAAAAAAATCCACGTATAAGTAGAGCTGCGCAGTTCAAATCCCTTGTTCAAGTGTCATCTACTCTCCACTCCACTGGCCCACCCCTATCTCACATTGTCGTCATCTCCAACCTGAATGCTCGTAACCACACTGTAACTGGTCTCCTGCCTTTGATCTTACTCCCCTCTTCAATCTATCCTTTACACTTTCAGCCAAGATTCTTCTAAAATATAAATATGATAATGTCAATCCTCTTTCTGAAACCCTTTAATCCCTTCCCATTGCTCTTAGAGTAAAGCTCAATCTCTCCAGCATGGCCCATGAGGCCCTTCGTGTCTGGGTCTCCACTTCTATCTACTTTTCCTACCTCCTAGTCTATGCTGTGGCTATCCAGAACTACCTGGAGCTCCCCCAGAGGGCCCCCATTTCTGTCACATCTAGCTCCCAGAATGTTGTCCTCTTGGGGAAAATTATCACTTAAAACTGAAATTCCCTGTGTACTTGTCATAATCACCCATTGGACTGAGGGGTATTAAATATTCTCATGCCTAACACAATGCCTGGAGCAGAACAGACACTTGAATATTTGATAATTGAATGATGCTGTATCCTGCAGTCCTATAGAGGACACACAAGTGGACTCAATAAACACTTAAGAGAAAAGGCTTAATTTTCTGCTGCTGCTGCTGCAAATAAGAATGAAGATTTTCTGGTTCATGGCTCTATCTCCTGTGCCAAGAAGAGTATCTAGCACATCCTCGGCTCTTGATAAATATTTGTTGAATGAGCAAAGTATTGTGATTCTCATTTATATAATGCTTCTTGAGAGTCTCAACTCCTAAGTTACGTGACTCTGGAGCAGACTTTGAGTAGCATCCTAGGGTAACCACCCCGAGAAAGACTTCCAACCAAACACCTGTTCAGTGCTCCTCAGGGCTTTGGAGAGAACATGGAAGGCAGAAACACAGAGAAGGTGTAACTGTTCATCACAAAATATTTCATTTTCATCTGTATATAAAATAGATTCCTTCCTCTTAGTAGTCAATCTTAGTAGTCAATTGACATGGCCAGCTGATTCTACCCCTGAATCTTTCTTATTTTTTCCCTTTGTTTTTATTTTAGGCCACCGCCTCTTTGGCCTGGACAAATGCTCAGCCTGCTAATTCATCTCCCTGCTTCAACGGTCATGGTCTTTTCTTCACTCAAATGTGAACCTAATCTTGTTACTCTTCAAAATCCTTCAGTGGTTCCCAATCCCTTGGATGAAGCCTGCTTTTTTTCTGCACGATGTACAGGATCCTTCAAGGTTTGGCTCCTGCTCACCTGGCCTCCTGTCACTCTCCTTGGCTCCACTCACTCAAAAGTACTTGCTTTTCTTTCTCCAACAGGTCATTTTTCCCTTGACCCCACGTGTGCCCTTCCCTCTACCTGGCTATTTTACTTTATGCCCATCTGGAGCCTATCTACTTGCCTTTCAAGATTTAGCTCAAGCTGGGAGCCTTCCCTAACACTCCTCTCCCAACTTTGAAGCACCTTTTGCCATCCCATTGTATTGTAAGTATTTGTTTGTACACGTATCTCTTTGCTAGCCTTTAATCTTTTCCAAGACTGTATAAATAATGCTGTATCTCCACTGAGTGTAGGAATTCAATACGTAATTAACTGATGGATTTGCAGTTTCTTTTTTTTCTAGAAAATCCATCTACAAAGTAATTTTCATCTTATGCATTATAATAATGAAAAATGGAATTTTAGTTAAATTGACTTTTGCACAAAAACCAAGGGATTTTTAATACATTTATATTTTAAATGTTGACTAGTTAGAAGATGTCCAGAAAAAAAAGGGGGCTTGGATATACGGGAATCAAATTCTAGCCAGTCTGTATTTGCCTGGATTCCAGTGCATATAAAAGACTGATGAGACACCCAAAGAACTTTCTGGGGATGAAGGAAGAGCAAGAAGGCAGTGCTGCTCAGGCTTATGAGGCAATACGTTTAGTGCCCGGGGATGAGAAGTTTGGGTCTTGAGAATATGAAGCCTTAAAGGAAAAAGAACTGAGATAAAAGGATTTACATGCTAGGAAATACTGTTGAATCCTCGATGTAAAGGGATTAATTTGCAAGAGACATGCAAAACAATACACACAAGTTTATCTATCACAGCATCGTGCATCAGGCAGCTGGAAACTTTCTTGGAGTGTCACCTACCCTTTATGTAGAGAAATTGCAGAGCAACTTAGGGCTAAAAGTAATGCATACAGTGAAGTCCTTAAAAAGAAAAAAATCTGAAGTCCTGGAAAACTAGCCTATTAGGAATCTCAGTAGAGAAATAGAAAACAAGATAAGAAGCATTTTTAACTTGCAAAATGCATACAGGATATTCTGTTCTTGTCAGGGAGAGAAAGAAAAAGGAGCTTCTTTAGTACAAGACATTAAGAGAGAGGAGGGGGACTTGAACGAGAAGGGAAAAATCTACTTCAGATACTGGACATGACTCCAGCCCCAAAAGAGAGGAAGGAGTCCAGGAAACTGCCTGAGTAAAAGGTAGTCTGGTCCCCAAGGGGGTTGGCAAACAGATCCCAAAGGATACCCACTGTTAGGGAGCAAGAAGCATAAATAAGGGACCCTAGAACACCTGGTGCTCTTCTGTGTCACTGGGACCACTTCATTTATAACCTGAAAGTCAGGTAAGAGCCAAAAGATGCAGCCACATGCTAAAAGAACAAGCTGCAGAAATAACCTATCAATATGTATGTCTATATACCTAGATACATACATGGATAGATACACTTTATTTAGAATGTAAGGGTACCTATCCATTGTTACCGGGGCTACTGGGCAGGAGAGAGGAGTGAAGATAAGGGGAGCATCTTTTACCTAGAGAATACAGTCATCTTATGAAATACTAAAAAATAAAAAAGAGAGGAAGGAAGGAACTCAAGCAAATCACAAAAGGCGGCACCAAAACCAAGTCTTTACACCTCCTGGTCCCTTCCTTCCTAACTCACTCCTCCCACTAATATGCTTGCTCTGGAGAAGGGAGAAAGGCTTTTCATTTCATTAAAACGTAAAATCTTTTCTTTTTTTTTACTGCCTGGTGGCTAGGAATATTCTGCTGAGTCAGCAGTGAATAATCAGCTTTGACCTAAATCATAAAATAACTCAAAGCGGCAGCTGCAGTTGCATAAGCGTGATCCAAATCCACAGTTCGTTTTCTCTCTCCCTTTCCTCTCCTCTCCACTCCCTCCAGACTCCCAGCAGGCAAGCCAGTTACAGCAGGATTTTTCTGCCTCTCCAACCTTGTCTGGTTCTTCCCACCGTTATTTTTCATCCAGATCTATTCTAAAAATGCCCCATGGAACCAGATTTGACCTCATCTCCTCTCTCCCACAGCAAACCCCAGCCAGGGGCTTTGCCATACCGGTTCTTCCAGCTGGGCTTCTGCCCTGTCCTCCAGCTCCCTCAACCCCAGGCCCTCCGTTACACACCAGCGACCTCTCCACAGAGGGTGGCCTTTCCCTCAAAAATTCTCATTTCCACAGTGGATCCAGCCTGTCATCACGCCAAAATGACACAGCAGAAAGCAGAGCTTCTTATATCAGTACATCCAGATCATCTCCATGCTCTCTACTGCTTCTATTAATAATATGGCTGGACTGGGCCAATCTTGGCTTTACTGCCAACGAACACTGGGCCTATTCTACACAGCTGGCTTGCCTGGCAACTGCTAAGAGAATGGGATGCAGCTAGATGATGGTGGGAGGGGTGCCTGAAATAAAAGATACCATTTAATGAAAGACAGCATCTACCAAACCTTCCTGACAGCCTGATTCTTATTTATTTTACTGGATACCTTAAGAGATGATTTGAAGGGACTGTAAAAGTGGGCTCAAAAAAAAAAGTATTCGATGAACCAGAAAACAGAAATTTTGCACACAGACTCAAAGTGCATGGGAGTGTCTGGGAGGAAGTGTGGCTGTGTGGCTGTGTCCACATGTGCACTGCTGTGCACAGAGGAGTTGGGGACTCCAATGGACCTCACATCTGGGAGGGCAGGGGTAGTACACTAGATGAAGTGAGCTGTTTTGCATTTCCCCCAAGGAAATAAGGAGGAATAAGTTTGGGTTTAAGAAAATTTTCCTGCTTATGAAGGTAGAAAAGTATTTGAACACATATCTCAAGGACATGGAAAAATTCCTATGTCTAAAGGGCAAGACTGACCATGTTAAGCTGGTCAAAACTGCTTTGCAGTTCTACTTAGAAGGCAGAGGACAGGCCTGACAAGCTTTATTGGATCTTTGATGTCAGGAATCAGGAGAGGAGAGATCTTATCACTTTTGTTCTTAGAATTTCTAAATTCCTCTCGGCTTAGTGCTAGTAGTGTCCAGACAAGATGTGGGCTGCCAAAGGGACCGTGTACAACCTGTCTTTCTGGAACTGGGCTGCAGTCAGGAGCGGTCCTTATCTCTTGGGAGGGTTCATACCTCTCTGGCCTGAGAGGCAATCTGTGAGGCTATAGTACTCTCAGAAGGTCTTTGCCTAAGATGTCACCTACCCTTGGTGGGTTTAGGGAATGCAAAGGAAGTTGTGGGGTGCAGGGGCCCAGGGAACTCCCCACCGTGGCTTGGTTTCTCTTCTAGGGGATGGACTGAACAGCCTCAGAATTCTCAATTTCTAGTTGGAGGCCAAGGGTAGCCTCCTGACTCAGTCATTTCACCAGCATCAACAGGAAAAAGGAAGCTGTGTCTGTGTGCACGAGATGCTGAAATAGCAGTGGCCAGCACTCATGTGGTCTCCGTTATAACTACCCTTAGTCTGTGGCAAAAAAGCAACTCTTCCTGCATCCCCATTCCCTCTTTCCCCTCCCCATCACCCTAGCTTTAGATCCAACTAGCAAGTAAGCACCAAGTGACCACCCTCATTGACTAATGGCAGGGCCACACGGTGCCCGAGTGTCCTGTGTAGCCCTTGTGACCACGCCCTCCTGTGCAGGCTGGGGTGGGTTACTTTGCCAAGCACTCGTAGTAGTTAGAAAGTGGTACAGAGATGCAGTTTCCGGCAGCCTGGTTCTGGAGTCCACGGTCCTCTCTAGATCTGTGAGCAGGCCTGACCAAACAACTGTCTTGGCCCCACAGTGCCACTTGCCTGGATGGCCGTGGTCTATCCCAGGGCCAAACAGGGCACACTTCCCAAGGAGACCACCTCTTGGGGCCCAGCTGGCTATCCTGTGAGAGGCTTTGGGACGGCTGAGTGACTCCTCTCACCTCATCCCACCAGTGTGACATATCATATAAGTGAAAGTGAAGTTGCCAGCGAACGTTACTGTGCATTTGAGCAGCTACTTACGTTTCTTCCTTTTTTAACACCAGGTAATGATATGCAGAATTCATTTATCCAAAGCACACATGTAGGAAACAGCAAAATAAGGAATGGGGAAAAAATAAAAGAGGGCAGGAAAGAAAGAGGTAGAGGAAGAAGCAGCAGAGAGAGACATGGAGACAACCAGGAAGGCTAAAGGGGCTGCCCTGAGAACAAGGCCCAGAACGCACTTACATAGGCAGATGGCAGCCAGGAGTCGAAGGCCGTACTCTGGGGGGAAGCAGGTGGGGAAGAGCGGCTGTAGCACGTAGTTGGAGAAGGTGAGGGCGATGACAGCCTGGTTGGTAGGGTAAATCACCAGCACGGCAATCCATAGCCTCAGGAACCTGAGGAGGGAACAGGACAGGACTTGACCCAAGACAGCAACGGAGACGTCCGGCCCCACCAAAGGCATGGCAGGGATTCAGAAGTCAAAAGGGGAAGCCTGGGCAAGTCATGGGGCAGCATTAGGAGGGGCAGGTGGGCTACAGAGCTGCATTTCCTTTTTATTTTCAAGATGCTGAGAAGCCCGGTCCCCCCTGAAAAGAGACAGCCCTCTGCAATGACAATAAAAGGGTTTAATGACGAAGAGCTAAGTTTCAACTAGTACTAACGCATGTCTTGGCATTCTTTCACTCTTCCCTCTCCTTTCATTAACTCTTCTCTACGATTCTGGCCCCCAGCATCCAGTGGTGGGAAATAAAGTTTGCAGCCTCAGCATTTTGACAGCCAGGACATGCTAAGGGTGTGACCACTTAGGCAACTGCCAGGGGCATCCCTGAGCGGGTGTTGCGGGAGAAGTGTCCTCCACACCCTTGAGCTCCTTGGGTGAAGGGTGAGTTCTTTAGTAGCAGGGCTGCAGAAGCTGAGGAAATTCAAGGTCAGAGCCTCACGTTTGAGGGAGGCTATTATCCTTAGAAATGTGAGAAGAGAGTACCTCTGTCTCTTAGGTGGTCACTCTCATTTGTCACAACAAAAGGGCTTTGTTTTGTGATGTGCTTTCTCTTGAAGTCTCCACTCAGAGTTATCATATTTGCTCTCCCTCATAGACTCTTGCCCACTAAGTTCAACAGAGATTCTGTCACTCTCAGGAGCATCAAGAGGATACAAGTCGTCACTAGCAAGCATGACATGGAGGCCAAAAGAGAAACTCCATTCTCTAGCTCTCCTTGGCACGTTGGAAAACCCCGGCCTTGGCTTCCTAGACCACTCAGGTCTCTGCAGAGCCTCTTACCCAGCTAGTCCTCCAAAGATGTCCTTGACGTAGGAGTAGTCACCCCCAGACTTGGGGATGGTTACCCCA
Source organism: Macrotus californicus (assembly GCA_007922815.1). NCBI lineage: Eukaryota > Metazoa > Chordata > Mammalia > Chiroptera > Phyllostomidae > Macrotus > Macrotus californicus. Next base: position 51,821 of record VMDR010002696.1, read on the forward strand.
AGTTCAGCATAGCAAAGGGCTCCCACAGCTGTAATGAGACCCGTCACGATCCAGATGATAAGAGCGAGGCCCACGGAGCCGGCATTCTCCAGCACACCCTTTGGTGAGACGAAGATTCCAGAGCCAATGATGTTTCCTGCATGAGGCACCAAAAGTTCCAGGAAGACAGTAGCGTCAGCAAAGGTGGCAGGACTGGCATTTGCAGGGGCAATCTCATCTCTGATCTGATTCTAAAATACCTTTGGGTTGCACGAATCACCTTCAGGCAGGTATGTCTAGCAATCCTTCTCTTTAGGAGCAGGGAAAAAGGGGCAGACAACAGGCACTTAGAGACTAGGAATGTGCTCTACGTGTCTTCTTTAATCCTTAGGTTAGGCCTATGGAGTCAGAGATCATTTCTCCCACGTTACAGAGGAAACTGAGTCTCAGAGGCCCAAGTCCGCACAGTAATAAGTGCTGGTGCACGTATTGAACCTCAGACCCTCTGACTGGGTTGCACATGGTCCACCCAACGTGACAAAAGTCTTAAGACTGGCTGGAAATGGCAGGGCTTGAAAAGTGGGCTGTTCTCAGAGAACAGCTGTCAGTTAGCTTCAAAAGGGAGCCAAAGGGTCAGATTCTGGTCACACCCCATGACTGGGGGTTTTTTAGACTCATGGGTGAGGACAGCATTCTGGAGGCTGGTCTCTACCCCAGTCATGCCAGCCCCACCCTTGGTGAGAAATAGGAAATAACCCTATAAAAGTCCTAACTGTGCCCTGGCTGGTGTGGTTCAGTGGATTGAGCGCCGGCTTATGAACCGAAAGGTTGCTGTTTTGATTCCAGTCAGGGCACATGCCTGGGTTGCGGCCAGGTCGGCAGCTGGGGGCATGCAAGGGGCAACTGATCAATGTATCTCTTCCACACTGATGTTTCTCTCCCTCTCTTTCTCCTTCCCTTCTCCTCTCTCTAAAAGTAAATAAATAAAAGAAAAAAAGAACATTTCATAATGTTGAAGGACTCATATAACGCTCATAAACACTTATGAAAAATAAAAAAAGTCCTAGTTGTTTGAAAGTGATTTATAGGTGTGCAACCCATGCAAAGCCTCAGCACTATATTCCTCCAAAGGTCGTTCTCCTCCAGTGTTTCATGTGACCCTCACAACAGCCTTGTGAGATTCAGGAAGAGGAGCAAAGGTAGGTTTTTCCCTATTTTACAAACTGAGGAACTAAGAGGGGTTAAGTGGCTTTCTCCAAATTCCACAGCTACTGATGGGTAAAGGATCTAGAGGTCAGTCTCCTAATGCCTCACCCAGAGCTCTTTCCACTAATCTGCTTCTGCCACCGTATGCAAATGACTGGGTTTCTCTTGGGAGGTGAGGCCAGCACCAAGACCGAATGATTGGCTAATTCGATGTGTGTATCCGGCAGCAGAGGAGCAGGAGTGTGGGGGAAGCAACTGAGAAGCTCCTTCCCAAGCTTTCCTTTGTCTACTTCTTATGATGCAAGGTGAGATTAGGGCCCATTGGACAGATGCTTTGAAAGTTCTCTTTGAGCCCCACTCCAGCTGCACCACTAAAGGCCTGAAGTAGGAAGTAGAAGCTAGAAGGATCCAGGTAGAATGCAGAGCTAGATGGTGTATTATGAAGCCAGCTGGATTTGACTGTTCTGAGGGCATGTCAAATTCCCACAGTATCTCTTCAGTGATTTGGAACCGGTGCTGGGCTGAACAAGATGTAGAGTACAGGATTTCACGCTCAGCTTCCCAAAACAGTCTTTCAGACCTCAGCCATAACTCAACCTCAGTCCAGTCCTGAAACTCACTTCTAAATCAAAATTCAATTTCTAATTCCAGGCCATGCATCCAGTTATTTCAGCCAAAGGGAAAGAGGAGAGAATATTTACATTAAAAAACAATAATGTCCTATTCCTCTGGGGTGCAAAATAAGCTGCCCCTTTTCAAACTAAAAAATTGCAGTGTGAGGTAAATAACGGAAGAGGGAAGGGGTCTACACTGTCCTCATCTGTGCTTTGCCTGAATGTTAGGTTAGTGGAGACTAGAAGGCACTAGTATCCTAGGACTCAGGACAGGGGCACCCTATCAAGTGACCCTTCAAGTGCCAAACTAAATGTGCTTCTGAGAGTTGATAACAAGCACTGAAAGGTGATAGTAAATTCCTTGCCTAGCAGGTATGTATCAGAAGAGTGACCTGTAGGGCATTTCAAAGCCAGCCAAGAAGAGAGCAATACAACTAGGGTTAAACAACTAGCTCGAGAGGTTAAAACAATCAATCAATACAGGAGGAAAACAAGGTTTGACTTTGGTCTTTCAGATGCTGAAAAGGAGGTTGGGGAACAACTAGACGTTTCTTAGAGCCAGGAATGGCTGTCGCAAGGGGGAAGTGGGAAAAGAAGTTATTTAAAAGATCCCTTCGTCTCAAGAATAAAGAATGTTAAAGTTCTACTAAGTGTTCTTGGAAAACGAGTTTTGCAATGGGAATGGATAAGCACTTTTGTTCTCTGGCTCACACTTGGACATTTCTAGGCTGCGTGCTCCCTCCCTCGAGCCAGGTGGAGGAAACGCTGGAAGGCGAGATGTGCAACACCAGCAGCCCACTGCGAAGTCTGACTCCTTCTTGCCTCGTCTGACACTATTCTTGGATAATGTGTCTTTCCACGGAGCTGCTGGGATGATGATGAGAGCTGCAATAAGTTAGCAATGAAACAGGAATCTTCATTTTATAAAAATTGGACTCTCCCCCCCCGCCAACAATATTAATTTTGACCGAGTTAAAATCAGATAAAAGCTAAAACTGATTTATGCTAGGGAACAGGAAGGAAACAAATGCACCTCTCACCGATTCTAGGAAGCTGCTACCTAGAAAGCCAGAATCGTGTACCGCTTCCTCCCCCTTAGTGGCCTTTGGAGCTTCTGCAGGGGCAGTAATGTCACTCACAGCACAGCCACATTCTGGAGCTGAAAGAACATTACCCAACAGTAATGGCCTCTATATCAATTTTTAGTGTGATTACGTGATTAGTATTCATCTCCCCCACTGCACTGCTCCGTGAGAACAGGAACTGTATTGCTTCCCCTCACGTGTAAAGTGTCGTGTAGTAGACACTCCATAAATGTTTACTGATTGAAAGATGTCTCACATCAATCTAGAACTTATCTCTACAGAGTAATTTAGTGTACCTGTTTCTTTGGAGCCTCCAAATTCTGTGAAATATGGCAAGTGCATATTATAGACAAATGAGTAAAGCAACCCAGCTGTTCCCCCACTGAGAAGAGTAGACTAGCTCACCTTACGATCTCCAGTTTGTAGGGGAAGAAGGTTCGTAGGGCAACTACAATCCCCATTTTCCAAATGGGAAAAATTGGGGAGGTATTATTATCCCTATTTTATGGATGAAGGAACTGAGACTCAAAGAGGTAGCTATTTGTGTAAATCATAGAGTGAGTTAGTAGCAACTGGATTAGAACCTAAACCTTCTGTTATGGCTTCAAGCTTTTCCCTGAAAACAATCGTTTTACGTGCTCCATTCTGTAGGCAATGAGAACGGTTCACAGAAAATGATTATTCAAAAATTGGAACACAGATCTGATTCTTTCCTTCTGTTGCAACACCACCCTTAACGTTGATTTACAAAACATTCACAGCTATTACCTTATTTGATTCTCATAATTACTTTCTTAGGTCCATAGGTCAGGTGTTATCATTCTTATTTACCTTTGCCAAGACTGAGGTTCAGGGAGGTGAGGAGATGATTTAAATCACATAATGTGTATATAGCAAGGCCTGGACGAGAGGTCAAGGCCTTGGGCTCCTGGCCCAGGATTTCCTCCACTATCCCACGTTGCCTCTCCTCTAGAAATTGCACAACGCACAGTTTAGCTGCAAGGCTTTTAAAGTTGGACACTGTCTAAATGAGACCTTCCTGGAGTGGCTTTGAAGAAGGAAAACTGGGAAAGGGCTTCCACCTAGGCTCTGAAACTCTCTTGGTGAAAAGTTGAAGGTTGGAAATAAGTTTATTAAGGTGGGATTTTTTTCCTTTTTATCCTCTCCCGAAGACATGCTTACTGGTTTTAGAGAAAGAGGATGGAGGGAGAAAATGAGGGAGAGAAACCAATGTGATTGCCCCTCGTACACTCCTGACCAGGGACCAAACACGCAACCCAGGCATGTGCCCTGAGCACAAATCGAACCTGCACCTGACCTTTCAGTTTTCAGGATAACGCCCAACCAACTGAGCCACACTGGCCAGGCCAGGATTTTTTTCTCCATTGTTTTACTCTTAGACTCATTGTCTATACAAAGCCATTCAAGAATGAGATGCCCACCCATCTGGTACAGCCAAGGTGCTGGAGATTGGCATTTCAACCTTCTCTTTCATCCACCACAATTAATAAAATAATCACCTTATCACACAGATCTTTAGTGAAAAATGAGTCCTAGGATGCCTGGACAATGAGGCCCAGCTTGGCTTGTTCTGTCAAAGAAAAGCCAGGCAAACCACTCCATTAAAAAGGGGCCAATTTGTATCAGTGGGCAAGTCTTCACTAGAAAAATTGCCGGAACTGGGAATATCTACTTTTGCCATGAATTACCACTAATTTCCCCACCTGTGGGCCAATACCCATGTGACTCTTATTAAAGGCTTTACTCACATCCAGACCTGTCCACAGTGGAATGTTGTAGCCATCAAAGCTTTTCCTAGGACATGGAATTACAGGCTTCTAATGCCTAACAGACCCTCAGACCCAAAAGGCTTTGGCCATCCTTATAAACTCATGCTGGTTTTGAAATCTAGCTAAAGCTCCTCCTGGGGTTTGAAGGCTCTGTCCATTTCTACAGTGTCCAGAGAAAGCTGAGGTGAACCTCCTTTGTGATTCTCCCATAAAGTGGGTGGAAAGACCTCAGGATTTTCAGGACTGGGGGAACAGTGTGGAAGCAGAGTCTAGTGGGTTGAGGCTGGGCTTTGATCCTCAGCCCGGAAGCTTACCACGCCTCTCACCCTGTATTACACTTTCCCATCAGGACTGTACAGATAATTACCTTAGGGGGGGAGGAGGTCAAGACTCTGACACCAGCCCTGGAAGCTGCCATCTCCCACAGAACACAGATGTGGAACGTGCTGTAGGACTCTGCTGTCTAGCTAGGGTTTCTTACTGAGAAGTGAAAGGGCACTCCACTTAGAGTTGGAGGAGCCACTGAATCCTTGCTGTGCCACTCACAAGCCATGTGTCCTGATTTTTTCTGAGGGTTCCTTCCTTCATCTGTTGAATGGGAATAATTGCTCCTGCCCTGCCTATCTCAGAGGGTTGTTGTGGGGATCAAAGATCACATATGTATGGGAGCACTTTACATTCTGTGAAATGCTGGCACACATAAGGAACTGCTAAGATTTACAGCAGTAGGAATAGAGACCATCCCTAGAAGAATCTGAGGCTTGGCTCCAAAATAACACTGTAGCCCTGACTGTTGTGGTTCAGTGGGTTGAGCACTGTCCATAAACCCAAAGGTCACAGGTTTGATTCTTGGTCAGGGCACATGCCTGGGTTGTAGGCCAGGTCCCCTACTGGGAGTGATGTGAGAGGCAAATGATTGATGTTTTGCTCCCACTTGGATGTTTCTCTTCCCTTCTTTCTCCCCCCACTTCCCATCTCTAAAAATAAATAAATAAATAAAATCTTAAAAAAAAAAAAAAAAGGAGTGTAGAGCCAGGATCATAAAGTATTCTCTGAGTCATTTGTCTACTTGTCTAGGTATAATTTTTAAATGCTGCAGGTAGGCGGCCAACAGGTAATTGCATCTCAAAGAGATTTACTGAGCACCCACTCTGTACATGCCTGCTTTAAAAGGTAACTGGGAAGCACTTGTTCACACATGGACTTTTAATAAAATAGTGGGAGCCAACCACCACCCACCAGCCACTGAAAGACGCAGGCATCCTGGCCTCAGGGACTAAGAGTGCTGAGTCCTTAGATATGCCCGTTAAAGGTTGACATCTGGCCTCCAGCATCTCCCCGTCTGGTTGGGGAACCAGGCACCAACAGTGAAAGGCTTTGTCTACCTCAGTGGTTCTCATCCAGGGGCAATTCTGCGCCACCCTCCCATCCCCAAGGGACAGTTGGCAATATCTGGAGGCACTTTTGGTTGTTACTACTGGAATCTAGTGAGTAGAGAGAAGGGATGCTAGTAAACAACCTACACTGCACAGGGCAGCCTCCCGTGACAAAGAAGTATCTGGCCCACAAGGTAACAGTGCCAAGGTTGAGAAAAACTGTTCCACCTTCATGCCTTAATGTCATCATCTGGATAACCCCTAAAGTCCTCTTCAAATTTGAATTTCAGTGATGTGGGGGTTTAATTTTTAAGTCAAGCACAAAAATGTATTGTTCATGAGAATAACTCATTTTTAAGCTAGCATGTTCAAAATTTAATTTAGTTTAATTTTCCCCATCACCATTTATCCCCCCTATACCTTCTTCTACCTCCACCCACCCACCTGCCCTTAAAATATTTTTTACTGTGAGAAAAAACAATAACATTAAATTTACCATCTTCATCATTTTAAGTGTGCAATTCAGTAACATTAAGTATATTCACATTGTTGCAAAATACTCCAAGTGGATGATTGGTTTTTGACCGACTGCTATTATTCAACACACACTTTCTAAGCTTCACCATGTGCCAGGCTGAATGTGTGGGGATGTGAAAATGAGGAGGACTCAGTGCCCGCCATCAAGGAATCGTGTGGAGAAGTGAAGATATGTGCATGGACACAGAGCTGACAACACTGTAAGTCGCATGAGTGCTACTGCAACATATGACAAGACATTGTATTAGGAATGGAAAAGGTGCAGCCACTGTGAAAAACAGTATGGAATTTCCTCAAAAAACAAAAAATGGAACTGCCTTTTGACCTGGTAATTCCACCCTAAGAATCCTGAAACACCAATTCAAAAGATACTATGCACCCCAATGTTCATAGCAGCACAATTTACAATAGCCAAGTGCTGGAAACTGCCTAAGTGCCCATCAGTCAATGAGTGGATCAAAAAACTATGGTACATTTACACAGTGGAATTCTATGCATCAGAGACAAAGAAGGAGCTCCTACCCTTCACAACAGCATGGATGGAACTAGAGAGCATTATGCTAAGTGAAAAAAGCCAGGCAGTGAAAGACAAATACCATATGATCTCTCCTATAAGTGGAACCTAATCAACAAAAAAACAAGAGAGCAAAATAGAACCAGAGACACGTAAATAAAGAACAAATTGACAGTAAGCAGAGAGGGGAGGGTGATAACGGTAAAGAAGGGGAAAAGTCAAGCCAAGGAACATGTACAAAGGACCCAGGGACAAAGACAACGGGGTGGGGGAGGACCGAAGGTGGGCAGTGGGGGTGGATAGGGTTGGGGAGAGAAACGGGAAAAATGAGGACAACTGTAACTGAACAACAATAAAAAAGTAAAATAAAGAGAAGAGTGTGAATTAAAAAAAAGGAATGGAAAAAGTCTCTGGTATGGGCTGTTCCAAAAAATCTTACTGGACAAGGAGAAGCACAAAATGGATGCTGATGAGTAAGCTGACTCAAATCAACAGAAAGAAAAGGAAAAGCACTGATTGGTTGATAAGCAGGTTAGATTTGGGCTGAACTGGCCACTTTTCATCACCCGGTCAGTCTAATCAAAATTTGTGGACCAGAATTAGAGTGTGTGTATTTGGGTTGGGATAAGAGGGGAAGTGGAAGTGGTGAAGGATGAGCTTAAGGAGAGAAAAAAACACATTTACTCAACATATACCATAGGACAACAGTTTTATTTTAATACTCCACAAGAAACTTCCATTTTACAGGTAAGTTAACTGATAATTAACTTGTTCTAGGTTAAAAGTTTGTAAATAGGGAAGCAGTTTATAAACCAATACTATCTCCAAAGCCCTTCCTCCTCTGCTGTGTTGCGGATGGTCCCTCCCTTTCCACATCACACTGACACAAGTCATAGAAAAATTTATATACTTTCTACTTCCAGCATCAGGGCTCACTTAACAAATGCCTCCTTTTCCCTAAGGCAACCTGATTTGCATGTATCAGTTGCTTACTAAACATCCTATGCAGAATTGTACTCTAAAGAAGCAGGTAGAGCATTTATGCATGTCAAAGATGTACAAACAGGCACTTTTAAAATCTATATATAACTAAGGAAAGCACAGTGATAATGCTGAAGCAATGGCACTATCTCTGAGTAATCTCCCTTCGTCACATGCAGCTCAGTGTGAGGCTGCCCTGAACACCTTAAGGTATATTGTGAAACCCTGTCCCTGGAAGCCACAGCTAATGCTGAGAATATTTAAAGCAGAGTGATCCAGTAGGAAGACTTGTGACTATGACAAAGGATGAGGGATGAAATGTAATCGATAAAGCTTTTTGGCTCACACTTTATTTCTTCTGTAAATAAAACAGCTTAAAATAGATTTGAGGGATAATTTTGCTTCTTAGAAATAAAATTCAATAGTGCTCGGCACAGGGTCTAGCATATAATATGCAATAAGGGTTTGCTGAATGTGGACTATGGACAGATCTTGAATCCTATGACCAACAGCCCCCACCCCTGTGCCAGGGAACAGCCTGTAATTTGCCATTTCCAGATCTCCAGGGAGAAGGGATTGGGGGCTGGGGGTGACTCCTCTGTAGGTAAGTTCTGGGAGGGGAGCAAGGTATGGTACTTCTTGCTATGTATGCTCAACCAGCTGGGAGTTAAAAATTGGAATGGAACAGTTCCTAGTCCCCTGGGCTCCTGAATTGTTATTGTTTTCGGTAACTCAGAATATATTATTGAGATTATATATAAAAAGCTCATGCCTCCTTTTTTTTTTAACACCCCTCCCCCACCACCCCAAACAATAAAAACAACAAAACAACAAGAAAAACAGAAATTCTGGAGGCATTTCTTTGCAGGCAGCGTGCTGCTGGATTAACCCTCAGAGGAAAGCAGAAAACCTTGGTAGCCAAGCAACCTGAGCAGCCAACTAGTCTGCCCTATGCCTGCCTGCTGCTTCAAGCAGCCAATTCAGAAAAGTAATATACTATATTATATGGTGCGTGCCTCTCAGAGAAATCTGTCTAATCTGGGTACGGGTATTTTTGTTTTTCTAAATATAATGGACTATTTGTTTCTGTTTCCTAGATACAGTTTTTTACCTGCTTCATTCCTATTTTCTTTCCCCAACCCTAATCATCTCCTGGTAGTCACTGACCTGTATAACTACTCTTTGAGAGAACATACTCTTGCCCTGCCAGTAGCTGCCTCAACCAGATTGATCCTTGAGTTCCCTGGTTGCTGGAGGCAGGAAGCATGCAACAGGATCCCCCGTTCCAGTCACCCTGAGCGCCATGCTGTGGAGCATTTTGATTAAGCCCAGTGGCCTCAGAATTCAGTGACCTCAGTGAAAATCCTGGCTCTGCCATTGCCCAATTACTATTTACTCACACTCTTCCTTTTTATTACACTACTTATTTCATGGGATTAGATAAGAATATTCATAAAATACTGATCAGGTACTACGTATCTGATACACAGTAGTGCTCAGTAAGTGGTAGGTACTTATTTCTACTATTACGCTGCTGGGTATGGCCTTTCTCTATTCACCAAGACATATCTGTTTTGACAAGGCTCCTAGCTCGTTTCTGTCTCAGAGTTTTCTTTAAGGACAACGAGAGTTTTAAACATGTTTTCATTCTGAATGAATCAAATCCTCATCTCTTTATGCATAAAAAAAATGAACTACAAACTCAAGAAGCAGTTTTCACACTCCATCCCCCTGGTTAACATTCAGTAGACATTTGGGGGATTAGAAAGCTAATATATCATATTAGAGACTAAAATGTAAAATCTTCTAAAGTGGTCTAAAATGCATGGGTCTGACAATCTTTTGGGCTTGAAAATTTTCCAAACTAGCCCAGTGCCATTTCATATGGTTATAATTATTGCCAAACTTCTTGACAAATGGCCTTAAAAAAAGGTTTTCCCCCAAATTTTCAGTATCAGACATTCATGGTCTTTCCAGACTCCAACGTCAGCACTGTGGTCCTCCCTCTCCTCCATCACACAATACGCACCAGCCTCCTTCCCTCCTCTCTTGGTTACCAATTAGAAATGGGGAATGGCTAAGAGCTTTGGCCATGGAACCAGACCATCTCAGTAATCACGTGCGTGACGTTGGGCAAATTACCAGCTCTGTGACTCAACTTCCCCACATTTATTTATTTATTTATTTTATTTATTTTTAGACAGAGGGAAAGGGAAGGAGAAAGAGAGGGAAAGATACATCAATGTGTGGTTGCCTCTCACATGCCCCCCACCAGGGACCTGGCCCGAAACCCGGGCATGTGCCCTGACTGGGAATCATACCGGTGACCCTTTGGTTCACAGGATAGCGCTCAATCAACTGAGCCACACCAGCCAGGGCAACTTTCCCATATTTAAAATAGAGATAGTTATCATATCTACTTCCATGGGGTTGTGATCAGGATTAAATAAGGTAATATACATAAGGAGTTTATAGTGCAGGAAATGGCATTTAGAGCTCAGTAAGTACTGTTTTTTTAAAACATCTTTTTAGTTGGGAGAGAGCAGTCTAGTAGCTAGACCTGCGTCCAGTATTGCTCTGCAGGAAATAGATCAAGTTCCCCCAGGAACACAAACTACGGTAAAAACAAAATGGTCTGACATAGTATGAACATTTTTCTTTAGGCTCTGCAGCAGGCCTGGTGCCTTCAGACCTAGATCTAAGTATATACTTAAGTACGTAACTGATATAAAGTGACCTAAACAGCCAGGAACTCTGGCCCTCTCTCCCATGGTTGGGAAGATGGCCAGTCCACAGAGGAACGGTTTGCATGTGGGAGTCTTAACGGGAGTGTGTTCCATGCCGGCCAGATCCTGTAGTGGCTGAGTGGACAGACCCCAGGCTCCCCCCTCAAGACTTCCTGCACTTGTACCAGGAATACTACCTTCTTCCACCCCGGCTGACAGTCCAACTCCCCGTTAGTCTGGGACACGTCCTCGCTGGGAGTTTGACAAACACTAACTGCTTCATCTATAAAAATGAATGAGGATGTCTTTCCAGGGTCTAAAGGAAAACACCCCTTTCAGGACATAAAAACAGAAATAGTAGAGAATAATTCTTAAGAGCTCGATTCAGGATTCAGACAAGCTCTGGGTTTGAATCTTAGCTTCCATACCTTTCAGCTGTGTGACCTGCACCATTTTGTTTAACTTTCAGAGCCTCTATTTCCATATCTGGAGGAAGGGTTAATAAGTGTCTACCACATGGGGTTACTGTGAGGGATAAATAGGGTAATGTATGTTATATAATTGGATGAGCGCTTGGTGTATAATAAGTGTTTCATAATGATAGTTAGCAGCTTTGGTATAATTAATAAATGGATTTTGTTGCTCCCTCACATGTTCTTTACATTTTGGGGGATTTCACATTCATTGAGGAATCTAAGTTCATCTGTTGCCAACAGGTCTCCTTAGCCAAGTACATGGAGAGCAATAGCCTGTTTAGCTTAGGGCAAAGGTGGAGTTAAAGAAAGAAAAACGGAACAATCTAGTTGTGCAGGTTGATGAATTTATTCCTAGCTTAAAGATTTTCAAACCAGGCTCCCAATAGCCTCTCAGATGAACACTCATTACTACTGTCTTAGGACTTTTGTCCAAGAGTCAGTTAAATTCAACAATCATTTGAGTAATTGTTCCATGTCAGGCACTGTGCTAAGCAATAAAGACTTGGGGGTGTACGAGACACATTTTTTTGCTTAAGGAAGTAACAGTTTAGTTATTGCCTTTTTGCCTATAAAATCTCCTCAAATCATCTTCTCTATCTTTTTTCACATCTGTTAAGATGCTTCTTAATCTAGTTCTGGGTGAGAATCTCTCTCTTTTTATGTTTTCCACCATTCACCTAACTTTGACTTCCTATATCTCTTACACACTCCATCACAGCATGCATTTTCAATGTTCTTTGTTTAATGCATATGGATTTGATCTCCCCAATTGGATTATAAGGAACTACAGGGCATGAGTCTTCTATTAGTTCATTTTATAATCCTACTGCACCTGCCATTCAGTTATTTTTACTTTAGAGCACCAATGATGATTGTGAATGAAGTTTTATGAACTTGAATGAAATATAGTTTCACTTATCCCTCTAAGTCAATTGTGTATGAGACAGATAAACTTGGGGCAATTGCTACTTTCCTGTAGCATGTCACCTGATTCACTTTGGAAATTTCCTTTCTCTTTTTGCCTTCTAATTCTATTTCTTCCATGGTGTTGACGTTGAACACGGGATCACTACACTCTGTGTAGAAAATGCCATTTCTATTTTTCCATTTGGTTTTGAAAAAACTTGAATCACTATCATCCACCTGGAAACTCCTCTAGAAAAGGACAAGGCAGCTGCTCAGCACGTTTGTAACTCAACAGCCATACAGGAGTGGAAGCAGAAAGGATTTGGCCCCCGTGTCATCCTAAAGGGGAACTTGGTATCTCATCCTAGCTTAAATGTAGGATAGTGCCTAGTAACTCTACAAGGATTCTCTCACTTTAGGAAAATATCCTGATTTCTCTGAGATCACATATTTGGGAATCTCTTTTCAGCATAGTGCCATCCATGAGGTTGTGGACAAGCCAGTAGTAACCATCACTCAAGCTGTACTTTTTATATCTCAACACTTTGATTTTTTCATAGGCTTAGAAAAATGTTAAAGAAAGACACAAACCAACCTTAGCATATAGGAAAATATTCCCTACCCTTGAAAACCTGCTCATATGTCCGGGTCGGTAAGCAAAACTGAGGCAGGAAGAGGGCAGTTGTGCTTTGTGTGCGTGTGAGTGTGCACATTTGTGTATAAATCAGAACCTTTCCAAAGGGAAGAAAATGCTTAATCCTATCAGTCAAACTGGTGAAAGAGGTAACAGGCACTGGGCTATTTATAGATCTTAAATTGGCATGTGCTGCACATATTGAGTACTTTGCTGATCTCATTTTTTAGAGCACTTGGGATGAAGGAGAGGTAAAGAAAGGGTAGTGAGAAATTCAGATCAGGACTATAGTTTTTAAAATAACATTACTTTTCCTATAACTGTAGATGCCTGGAACACCTCCCAGAATCAGAGAATTAAATAAAATGGGATTCTAGTTTAAAAACAGGGTGGAGATTACATTATTGCTGAAGTCTGGGTGTAGAGGCGAAGAGGATTATCTGAATACTGTACTGATTTGATTTGATTTCTAGGGTGTTCTCCAGTGTCACTGTGCACAGGTGCCAAAAATGTCTCTGTGCTACCACAGGGACCATCAGGTCACCCAGAGAAACTGGTCCGTGGGCACCGAGAAGCAATAAGCCTTCAAAAAGAACTCTGGAGAAATGACGCAGAAGCATATCCAGCCTCTCCGACCTGCACCCCTTTCCATGGGGAGAAGGTTAAGCCCTCTGCCAATGACAGAGAAGAAATTCTCTCCCTCTGAAGTGAGGACAGTAATGCGTCATTAAGGAAGAGGAAGTGTTTTCTAGAGAGGAAGCCATATTTGGGCCCTTCTGCTGAATGGAGTACAGTTTAGGGTTGGAGTGGCCTGCACTAGCACCCTCAGGGACACCTAGCTCCCCGGTTTTAAAGCCTCTTAGCTGGGACATGTTTTAGCCATTAGTTCTTTTTTTAAAAAATTAAGTTAATTCTTTAAAAAAATTTTTTTTAGATTTTTATTTATTTTTAGAGAAAGAGGAAAGGAAGGAGAAAGAGAGAGAGAGAGAGACATCAATGTGTGGTTGCCTCTCACATGCCCCCTACTGGGGACCTGGCCCGCAACCCAGGTATGTGCCCTGACCGGGAATCGAACTGGTGACCCTTTGGTTCTCAGGCCACACTCAATCCACTGAGCCACACCAGGCAGGGAGGAAAACATCAGTTCTTATTTGACTCTACATTCTAGTTACTCCCAGTTCCCTTTGAGAACTTCACAGGGTTAAGAGACAGGGGGACTTCACTAGGCAACTAGAGAAAATGCAAACTAAACATTTACAGAAAGGTACAATCTGTCTCTTCTTCCATAATGTGTTTCCTCATCTGTGAAATGGGAGTAAGAGCCCTGCCACATTTATTTCACTAAGTGCTGCATAAGGTGGAAAAGCTACAGAAATGCAAGGTATTATTATGGCCGTTGTAGCTATTTTTATTCTTACGCACCCCCTAGGCCCACAGTTTCATAAAACATAAAACAACAAATATCTACTAAACATGTCCCAAAAGCCAGTCTAGAGTCTGCGAGGAGATGGCTGCATGAAAGCTTGTTAAAACTTGAGGTTCCCTAGCCCCCACTTAAGCCTACTGAGTCAGAACCTTCAAGTAGGGAGCCCGAAGACCTGTATTTTTTAAACAAGCTCCCAGGCAATGCTGACCTTCAGCCAGGTGAGTGATCCCTATTTGCCCATTCTATGCACACTGGACAAAACTGTTCAGCTTGGTTTAAACAACACTTGACCAGCAGCAGGTGGGCCGCAGCACTACAGTACAGGTGACTGACAATCATTTTCTAAGGGAATAGGAAGCAAAAACAGTACTTTAGAGGGGTCAAGTTTCCACAGAAGGACCACCGAGAGGGGGAAAGAGGGAATTGCACTCACCTACAATGATACCGCAAGCACTGACCAATCCGATCTCCTTCTTCAGGGCTACTCCGCCCTCTCCCTCTCCGGGCCCAGTCTCTGACTCGCTCCCACCTGGGTGGTTCTTTTCTGGGTTGTTTCGGTGCCTGGCTTCTTTTTCCATCTTAGTAGAATTTCAACCTCCGAAAGATAGCTTTCTAAATGCGAATGGGTATGAATATATTTACAGAGCGAGCCTTTCAAATTAAAATGTCCTCTCCCGAAATAAGGACCACTCCTACCCTCTTAGAGAAAAGACACAGGCAGACAGATACAAGAGAAAACTGAAAATATTCCTGCTCTGTATTGACACTTTCTTGTCACTCGTGCTTACGAACCAGGAAAATGTTGTTAACGGAAAGGGGGGAAAAGAGACACAGATATTTAAATACGAAAATATAACTGTACCGGCTACTCCGGCTGGAATTTTCCTGGAGGGACGCAGGTCTTCGGAAAACAGGAGGGCTCTGCAGTGCTCAGGCAGCGGCTTATTTCAGGCGCTTCAAAAAGAGAGAGAGCCTGGATTTCCCTCAGCTCTCCCCCTAAGAAAACAGATGTTTTACTGCCCCTCAGCCTTTTCTTTTAGGAGGATAAAAGTACTTTTCATTAACTGAAGGGGGAAAAGGCAATCGTCCAGCTCTTCTTTTGCAGAAAAACAACTGTAGATCCGGCCGGTTTGGTCTGGATCTTGTTTCCACCTGGTGTGGGTTTCTTTTCCTTTCCCCGTCTTCTGCCTTCCGATTTCTCCAGATGTCCTTCTCTGTCTCGCTTGTCCTGTCCTTGTTTTCTCTCTTCCAATCTCCGTGCTCACGGCACAGCCCGCCCCATCTCTCCCGGTTTTCGGAGAATGGCTCTGGCACAGCGGAACGTGCTTCCCTTTTCGCCTGTGGTTTTATATGCTGAGCTAGCTCCGCCTTCACTCCGTCCATTCCTCTCCCATCCTCGCTCGTCCCCTCCCTCTTCAATTTAATATTAGCACTCAGCCTCCAAAGATCACAGAGAAGATGGGTTAAACTATTTCTGTTTGTAATCGTCTCTTTTTCTCCATGTCAACTGTCCTGGGAGAGTTCATTAGCTAGTATAGCGTTACAGGTCCTACAGCTTTATAAATGAGGAACCAGTTGTGCGGATACTTTCATGCAATCAGAAAGACACTGGCGAATCACTGAAATATTTATGTCTGGATCATTCGAGGATACTAGAGACAAGGTTGTAAGGTCATCATCTTCAAGTTTCTGAAAGGAGGAGAAGATCCACCTGTGGGGGTGGGAAATGGAAAGAATGAAGAATAATGGGCCCTGGCCGGTGTAGCTCAGTGGATTGCGCGAGAGTCTGTAACCTGGGGATCACTGGTTCAATTCCCAGTCAGGGCACATGCCTGGATTTCTGGCTGGGTCCCACTGGGGGGTGCGGAAGAGGCAACCACACACTGATGTTTCTCTCCCTCTCTTTCTCTTTCCCTTCCCCTCTGTAAAAATAAATTTTAAAAAACTAAAAAAAAAAAAAGAATGGAAAAGAGGTTCATTATAATCCTGAACTGTGAAGAGTATAGTGGAAACAAGCTCACCAGGAGGAGGTAATAGCTTCAACTGCTCACAGCTCTTGTTTAGTTGTAGCTGAGACAGGAAAAAAATGGCTCCCACTTTGGTCCCGGGAAAGAATGACCCAAAATCTAATGGAATGGGGCCTTTCACAGTTTCTAATACTTTTTGCATCTATAAATTATTTGAAAGGCAGACTGAGGAGGGGTAGGAAGTTGCCCTCCTGATCATGAAGTAGATTGCTGATGTCAGGAGACTAATTTATGACCACACTGATACTGTGTCTTGGCTTCCCTGAAGAATTTTACCCAGAAGCTGCTGCCTGAAGCATGAGAGCAGTGATGTCTGTTTATAATTGTAAAGCACTTTGAAAAAACAGCAAAAAGCAATATAGCAGACAACAAAATAAACCTAAAGTTAAATTATTTTGAATGTGTATTAAATACATTACACAAAAGTACTTGATTTTAAAGCAGGTCTAAAAACCAAAGTTCCCCAAGCTAACCACTAAGTACAGAAATTTGGCCTCATTTTTTGGAAACATGTTCCAAAAGATTTTGACTTTTTTATTTCTCACCCTAGGATATGTTTATTGATTTTAGAGAGAGGGAAAGAAACATCAATCTGTTGTCTCCCATACACACCCTGACCACAGAGATCAAATCTTATACCCTGACTGGGAATCAAACCCACGACCTTTTGGTCTATGGGATGACACTCCAACCAAATAAGCCACCTGGCCAGGGCAAAGATTTTGACTTTTAAGAAAAATAAATACTGCTTTAAAATGGGCATGTTTGAGCTATGGGGTAAAGTGCGTTCAATCATCAGTCTTTTCTACTCTGTTCTTTGATCCACTCGGGAGGTATGAAGAAATCTCAAAGGTTGAGAGTTCAACCCCTTTTCCTTCTCTGCCAGTTCAAGATACTGCAAATTGAACACCTCAGCAAAAGAAAAAAAAAAAAAAAAAAGAGGGGGTGGTAATGTAAAAAGGATTTTAACAAAAAGAACAGACAAAGAAGGGAATATATAGCACAAAACTCCATAGGTGGGATGAGTTATGGGACATGAAAAATTTTGAATTGCCTGTGGCCTTTCCTGACAACATTAGAAAGCATTGGAAAAAAAATTGATGGATTCATTTTTGAGCAATGTGATTTGAGGGCTTCTGATCAAATTTCAGCATCAAGGTATAAAACAAATCTTCCCGCTTTTCTAACATAAGTTCTTTCAGTTAACAGTTGCACTCTAATTTAAATTATGTAGACTTATGAGATAAAACATGAATGCAATGAATAGGAGGTCTGCTGTCCAAACCAGTGCAAACTGACCACAATATGATAAACTTTAGCCATTTTAATTTATGAACTTAGAAGCTGAAAAGGGTGGGACATATGGAGTCAAATACGTTCTTGGGATATCATGGTACGAGGCACACCAAATTGGAAAGGAAGTGTTGGTGAAGATTAATATTCCTATTTCTTTAGTATTTAGCTATGACTGTCTATTAGTGGTACAATGTAAAAGCTAGGAAAGAACTCTCCTCCCCTCCTTCAAAAGGACCATTTATTTATATTACACGGTTCTCTTCAGGTTGGGATGCTTTGTGAAATAAACCCTAAGTGTGTCAAAATTCCACATTACTAACATTGAACACAGGAGAGAAAAATGTGTTGGTGAGGTATGTTAAGAAAAATCTACAGAAATGACTAACCGAAATTTCTTAAATTTTGAGCACCGAATATTTTTATTTATAACTCTATCCTTCATTTGCCTTTATATATTTTATCTTACTTTCTACATTTAAATAGTGCTTTACCATCTACAAATTGTTTTGTGAACGACATCTCAATTCTTCTCCTCCTCATTGAACACTTTGGGTAGACAAGGCAGTTATTTTTTCCCTATAATAAAGATCAGACAGCCAGGCTCAGAGAAGTGTCTTGCCTGAGGTCAAATACAAGACACTTAATCTATTCATGGACAAGGTTTACATTGAGAACTTTTCTGAGGACACTATAGTTCTTCGCTGATGCTTCAATTTCTTTTGCCTAAAGAAGATAGAAGACCCTTGGATAAGTCATATCACCCTCTTCTTGAGTTGGTGTCAAAACTGCATCTTTTAGAGAGACCCACCCTGAAGCCAACACTTAACATCTGTGACCTACCGGACTTAATCTGCCCTTTCCAGTCCTGTGCCTCAACATTTGGTTTGGTCATTTTTCAAGTACTTTAGTACCAGTCTAATTCCAACATCTGGGTGACCGTTTCTTACTGTTGTACATGTTTAAGATGGAAAGAAAAAGAAATTGGTTCTTTTAACCAAGGATAGGCAAGTAAGAGGGTCATTTCCTTATGAACGTGCATTTAGGAAGAGAAGGGCTGTGTGAGGCTGACACCTACTGCACGAAGAGGAATATGGGCTGGGACGTGCTACTTGTGTACTAGTTAAACAAAAACACTGTCATGTTCCAATATATTCTCTTTTTGAAACAACAGGTAAGAAATATCTGTTAATGCAAAGAAATAGAACACAAAGCTCGCTCACCCCATTCTTCATTTTTTTTCTGGACCCAAAAAAGAAGCACTCTATTCTTGTTCTTTGTAACAGAGCTGTGAAATCTGAGGTCACTAATAGAGGACCCAAATCTCTTGCCGGAGGAAAGTCACAGTCACAGTCCGTGCTCCCATTCCACTCTTCTTCTTGCACCTACATGCCCAGAGTCAAAAGGAAACCATGACTTCAATTAAAGCCAGCTCTTTTCCTAGGGCCCCAGTGATCACTGACTATGATTGAACAGCGGCTTCCTGAGCTAGTGGTTCTAGGAGCCTTTATTTCATTAAAAATGGAAAGCAGACAAAAATTAGTGAGCAAAGAGGAAGGAAAAAATAGAAATTACTGAAACAGGTCAGAAAGAAAGAAGAGAAGAGAAAATGTGGAGATGCAACCAGTTAATAAGCCCTTTTTCGTGTATGCTGTTAGCCTTTTGGACATATTCACAAGTTCATAGGGAGTTGTATCTTCTAGGGTTTATGCAGTCCTGAGAATTTGGATGAGGTGAACTTGTTTTGTTATGATGGTCAATTAATTCATGCTCTTCTGGAGATAATGATGAATTCTTGCTCTGACACTAGAAACAAAAATTCCAGCAAATTACTCTTCTGTCTGCTGCACTCGGTGGAATTCCACAGGGCCAGCCCAGTACTACTGGGAACAAAATAAAGATGCATTTCCTGAGGCAGGCTGTTCTTAACTCTTTGGCTGAGCCCAATCTGTCATGGAATCTTGGTATTATCTAAAGATTTAGGTGACTCCTGTTCTGAGTGCTTAAATATGGAACCTTTCATTTCTTAATTGGTTTTTACTGAGGATTACTCTCTACCAAAGATGAGGGCTCTTATTTATTTAATTTAAAAAACTTAGAGTAAAATGAGGAATCTTCATTGATAGCTCAAAAAAAAAACCCCAACAATATGCTGTTGCTTCTGATAATGCAATATATATGGAGAAAGCACAGCTGCTTTTAAATCTAACACAATACAAAAGCAACTAGGCACCCAACAAATGCCTTTTATCATAATTAACTACAAAAATAAACATTGTAAAGAGATATGCCTTCCTCTTCCAGACTATGGCTAATACACCAAAAAATAAAAAATTGTTCCCATAGTTAATGACAAGTGTTTGCTTTGGTGCCTATAAAATAATAATATACCTGGAGTTCCAGCCAAGATGGAGGTGTAGGTGGAAATGTTTTGCTTCCTCGCACAACCAAAAGAAGGATAACAACCAATTTAAAAACAATAAACAACCAGAAGTGCCAGAAAATGAAACTGCATGGAACTCTGACAACCAAGGAGTTAAAGAAACATTCATCCAGACTGGTAGGAGGGGTGGAGATGGGAGATGGGCAGCCAAGAAGAGAGGACACATGGCAAGGTAGTGGACCATGAGGGCAAGGAAGAGCTGGCTGAACAGGAAACTAAAGGCTCAAAGCTAGCTGTAGAATACCGCGGGGATTGTCACAGTGGAAGAAACTCCCAGTCTCACAGGAGAGTTTGTTGGAAAGTGGGGCTAGAGCAGAGCAAGTGAGCAGCATTGTCCCCTCTCTGACCCATCCCCCACATACAGTGCCACAACACAGCAAAGAGGGTTGCTCCACTTTCATTGAATACTTAAGGCTCCGGCCCCTTATAACATAACAGGTAGACAAAGAAATATGGCCCAAATGAAAGAACAGATCAAAACTCCAGAAAAAGAGCTAAACAACAAGGACATAGACAACCTATCTGATGTAGAGTTCAAAACACTGGTAATTAGGATGCTCACAGAACTGATTGAGCTCAGTCACAAAATGAAGGAAGAAATGAAGGCTACTCAAAGTGAATAAAGCAAAATATACAGGGAATCAACAGTGAAGGGAAGGAAACTGGGACTCAAATCAATGATTTGGAACAAAAGGAAGAAATAAACATCCAACCAGAACAGAATGAAGAAACAAGATTCAAATAAATGAGGAGAGGGCTTAGGAACCTATGGAACAACTTTAAGCATTCTAACATCCAAATCACAGGGGTGCCAGAAGGAGAAGAGGAAGAGCCAGAAATGGAAAACTTATTTGGAAAAATAATGAAGGAGAACTTCCCTAATCTGGCAAAGGAAATAGACTTCCAGGAAGTCCAGGAAGCCCAGAGAGTCCTAAAGAAATTAGACCCAAGGGGGAACACACCAAGACACATCATTATTAAATTACCCAAGATTAAAGCTAAAGAGAGAATTTTAAAAGCAGCAAGAGAAAAGGAGACAGTTATGTACAAAGGAGTACCTATAAGACTCTTGGCTGATTTCCCAAAAGAAGCCTTGCAGGCAAGAAGGGGCTGGAAAGAAATATTCAAAGTCATGAAAGACAAGGACGTGCATCCAAGATTACTCTATCCAGCAAAGCTATCATTTAGAATGGAAGGGCAGATAAAATGCTTCCCAGATAAGGTCAAGTTAAAGGAGTTTGTCATCACCAAGCCCTTACTATATGAAATGTTAAAGGGACTTATCTAAGAAATAGAAGATCAACAACTATGAACAGTAAAATGGCAACAAACTCATAACTATCAACAACTGAACCTAAAAGACAAAAACAAAAACTAAGCAAACAACTAGAACAGGAACAGAACCAGAGAAATGGAGATCACATGAGGGTTTTCAGTGAGGAGGCGGAGGGGAAGAATGGGGGGGAAGGTACAGGGATTAAGAAGCATAATTGGTAGGCATAAAACAAATGGGGAAAGATTAAGAGTAGTAAGGAAACAGAGAAGCCAAAGAACTTATATATACAACCCATGGACATGAACTAAGGGGGAGAATGCTGGTGGGGTGGGTGCAGGGCAGAGGGGGGATAAAGGGAAGAAAAATATTGGGAAAACTGTAATAGCATAATTAATAAAATATACTTAAAATTAAAAAATATATACCTAAATGTCCAGGCAATTTTGTTTTGGTAACAAAGTCTGATGCTACAGGAGGGCTCATATCTTTTAGGAAAATGGAAGATAAGTTCCCTGAGGTCAGAGATTGGTCACGTTCACCTCTGTAAACACAGTAACTAAAATGGTGCCTGTCACTAATAAATATGATTGAATGAATGAATGATAAAAGGTGATGTACATTTGCCCTGGCTGGTGTGTCTCAGTGGACTGAGTGCTGGCCTTTGAACCTAAAGGCTACCAGTTTGATTCCCAGTCAGGGCACATGCCTGGGTTGTGGGCCAGGCCCCCATTTGGGGGCATGTGAAGGCAATCAATTGGTGTTTCTCTCCATCTTTCTCCCTCCCTTTCCCCCTCTCTAAAAATAAATAAATAAAGTCTTTAAAAAAGGTGATGTACATTTACACATAATAAATAATTACTTATTATATAATAATGGATGGACTGAATTGCTGAATAATTTTAGTGAGATATGAGGGGGGACTCCAAAAAACAGTCATTTATTTATAAAAAATTGTGTATTTATTCTTACATGTTTAAACGTCAGTCACCTTCAAAGTACTCTCTATTTGATATGATATACCTATTGAGACTGGTGTTTTTACTTCTCAAAATAGCTTTTGAACACATTAATTTTGATATCTTTTAGTGCTTTTGCCATTTTCTGTTTTACCTCTTCCACACTGGCAAAATGTTTCCTTTTGAGGACTTTTTTCATCCAAGAAAACAAAAAAAAAAGTTGCTCAGATCAAGATCAGGTAAATAGGTATGGTGGGGCATGGGGGTCATGCCATTTTTGGGCAAACACTGCTGACCAGTTAGCACAGTGTGGGCAGGTGCACTCATAGATCACCCATCATAAAATGGGCAAATGTGTTGAAAGAGTATTTTAAAAAATTCACTGAAGCCAAACACAGCATCTCACAACAATGCCAATTGGTACACTGATACAGATGGGTTCCTAGAATACTCACTTAGCTGGGGAAGCCTGGACTACAAGGTCCTTCCCTCAAGAAGATCATTCTGGTTTTTGGAGTGTCCCCCCTTGTATAGCTCTCAGTGCCTGGAGAGGGGCTGAATTGTAGAAAGAGAAGAAAAATGTAATCAAAGGTTTGACTTTGAAGATTATTTCACGTAGAGCACAGATTTCAAGCAGGCTTTCAACGCTGCCCAGCAGCAATCCTACCACTGTCCGCAGTCAACTGACCTTTACGTTTATATTCTCCTCTCTGCAAACTAACACTATCTCCCCAGTTCTCACTTCCAGTTGATCTCCTTGCCTATTGTTTTGTGGAGAAAATAGAAAGAGCAGAAAGAGAACTTCCACACCCTCCAGCCACCAAATCTGTCAATCTGCCTGTAGCTTTGCCCATGTATTCTGACTCCCCTCCCATAGAAATGGATGTGCTCCTATGCATGTCCCTGACTTGCGCTTGAGCTTCCTTGTCTTCTCTCACTTATGCAGGAACTTCGCTCCTGCAATTATTCTTCTCTCTCCTGCACCACCAGTTTTTCACTCTTTAGGGAATTATTCCTGTCAGCCTATAAACGTGCTGTAAGAGCTCCTATGAAAAAACAGCAACAAAAATCCTAACAGAACTTTCCTTGACTCAACTTTTCAGCTGCTACCCAACTTCTCTGCTCCCCCATTTTCACTTCTTCACCTCCATGCATGCTTGAATCCACTGCCTTTAAGCTTTCATCTCAGTCACTCCACTGAATCAATTCCTGTCAAAGTCACCAAAAGCCACCACACATTCCAGTCTTGTGGTCATTTCTCAGTCTTCACCTTACTGAACTCACAGCAGCATGGTTCCTGGGCATCCTCTCTGCTGGTTTTCTCCTCTCTCTGGTCTCTTCTTAGGCTCCTCAGCTAGATCCTTTTCTCTTCCCAACCTCTCCTCTTCTCTATCCTCCTTCACTAACTGGGTAGTCTCATCCAGTCGTACGCCCTCCAGGAGCATCTGTACACTGGTACTTCCCAGATATATAGATCCAGCCCTCATCTCTCTCATAAACTCGAGAGTTGGCTATCAATTTCTCTATTTGATATCTGTCTGTATATTTACTAGTCACCTCAAAGTGAACATGTTCAGTGCCTGCATATCCCTCCAAACCTGCTCTTCCTCCAGTATCCCCCACTTTAGTAAATGGCACTAGTTTGTCAGGCCAAATATCTTGAAGTTGGCCTTGACTTATCTTCCTCTCACATACGTTCAGTTTGTCAGCCAATCCTATTAGTTTTAGATTTAAGCTTATCTAGAAATGAATCACATCTTATCATTGCCATTGCCACCATCCTAGTTCATCACCACATCACCATGAGTTCTCACCTGGACTATTTCAATAGCTTGCCAATTGGTCTCCCTATTACCACACTTGTTCTCCTACAAATGGCCTCCTACACACTATTCTCAACACGGCAGCCAGAATGATCTGTTATAATCATAAGACAGGTCATGTCACTCCTTAAAACTCTCTGATGGCTGCCCATCACACCTAATTAGAATCAAATCTAAAAGCATCTCTGTCATGACCCCAGTGTCCACTTCAAAATTATATTTTGCTTCTCTTCCTTCCTCTTAGGCCTCCCAGACTCATAGGCCTCCTTTGAACACTGAGCTCTGTCTCAGGACTTTGCACTAGCTGGAGCCTCTGTCAGGAACACTCTTCCTCCAGGCAGTCACACATCCTGCTCTCTCATTTCATACACGTCCCTCAGCAAATGTCACTACCCACAGAGAATTTCTCTGACCACCCAATAGAAAATCAATCTCTCTTTCATCAACTGGATCTTGTTTTTTGTGGAGTTTCTTTTTTTTTTACCATCATTATCTCATATTATTTGTTTGTTTGCTGGTTTCTTTGTCTCTCCTATTAGTATGTAAGCTCCAGATTATTGGATTTTTTGTTTTTTAGGTGGAGTAATGATTTTGTGGCTATGATTAAAGAGTACTTATCTTTTAGAGATATTTATGGATGAAATAATATATCTTGGATTTACTTCCAAGTAATATAGGAAGAGAGATAGAGAAGTAGATTATTAAAGAAAGAATAGCAACTCTGAGTTGATAATGTTTAAGTTGGATGGTGGGTAGTCCCTTATACTATCTTCTCTAGTTGTGTATATGTTTGATTTTTCCCACACAAACAAACAAAACCTTGGCTTGTTTTCTCACATTATCTTCCTAGTGCCTAGAGCAGGCCTTGGCATATAGAAGAGATTTAACAAATACATATTTATTCAATAGTTGTTGAGTATTGAAAAAGTTAAGAAAGTAGAGATATATTTTCAAGATAAATTTTAATCATTTACTGCCAACTTTTGAAAATCTAAACTTTAAATTCCAAAGGAGGGTTTTACAAAGAGTACCTCCTTCCAGGCTTTGCGTCCAAGAGTGTCCCAATTGTGGGAATGCCAAAAACTAGAGTGACTAATTTGGTGAAAGCTATGTCTTCAATTGTTCTTCTTAAGACCAATTTTTTAAAAAAATATATTTTTATTTTTTTCTTATCTCTTTCTCACCAAATCACGACAATTAACAGTGATCTCCTATACCAGAAATGTGTAGCTAAGTTGGGGAGGAAATACAAAAGTCTAGTTACAAGGAAATGTATGAGCCCAATCATTTGAAACTTTCACCAGGCTATGGTGTGGAGCTCACTGATGTAGAATATGTAGAAAGTAAGAGAATGTAGTCTTTCAGGAAATTTCCAATACTACATTGTTTATTAGATTAACAGAGAAAGAAAGTCTAATAGAAATTAGATTACCATATTTTGCCATGTATAATGCACACCCACGTTTTTGTGTGAATTGTAAATGGGATTATATAATCATTATACTCATGTATAATGCCCATCCTTATTTTTCCCTAAAAAATTTGGGCAAAAAAAGTGTGCGTTATACAAGGCAAAATATGGTATATATACCTGGGTATGCTCAATTAATTTTGTTAACATAGTCAGTCAATATTGATCAATTGTTTACTATGCTAGATACTGGGAATATAACAGTGAATAAAGTTCATCTGCCTTCAAGGACCTCAAGTTCTCAAGAGCTGTGATGATTAATTTAATATGTCACCTTGACTAGCCACAAGGTGCCCAGATTAAACATTATTTCTGGGTGTGTCTGTGAGGTTTTTTCCAGATGAGTTAGCATTTGATTCAGTGGACTCAATAAAGTCAATTGCCCTCCCCAATGTTAAGTGAGCATCATCCAATCTGTTCAGGGCCTGAATGAGACAAAGGTCAGAGGAACAAAGAATAAGTCATTTTTTTCTTCCTGTGTGCCTACTTAAGTCAGAATATCTCACCTCCTCTTCTCTAACCTTCGGATTGGGATTTAAACTATTGATTTTCCTGGTTCTCAGGCCTTTAGACTTGGACTGAATTACACCACCAGCTTGCCTGAGTCTTCAGCTTGCAGATGGCAAATCATAGGACTTCTCAGCCTCTATAATTGCATGAGCCAATTTGTCATAATAACTCAGTCTCTCTTTCTCTCTCTCACTAGAGAGAGAGATCTATATATATAGATATATAGATATGTCCTATCTATATCTATCATCTCCTACTGGTTCTGTCTCTTTGCAAAACCCTGCCTAATAAGGACCTTAGATACAGACTTAAGATCTTTCCCCTTACTCCTAAAGTCCAGGTTCAGCTTAGTTACTTGGACTGCCCAACGAATGATCCTTGTATATTTGAGGAAAGCTCTAACATGAAAGCCAGAGACAATAACAAACATAGGTGATACAATGAGCAGAGGAAAACTTCTAAAAAATTACAATTCCTACACTCAGAAGGGGTGATTAGAATGAGAACAAACAGGATCCAGCACTGAATCCTGGTATTGGCCCCATAAGTACCAGTCAAGGGGTTCTAAACCACACTCCTCTCACCTCCCCAGAGAAAGCTCTTTCCCTGTGTTTCCCAAGCCACGGCCATAGCATCATGCTGTCATAGCATCATTAGCCACCCAGGCCTGAGACCTTCACTTTTTTTCCTCCTTCTCCCTTTGTAACCCCATATCCAATTGGTCATCAAGTCCTGCAAGTTCTACCTCTGAAAATTGTTTCTCAGTTGTCTTCTTCTTCTTATCACATAGCTGCTACCCTATTCTAGAACTACCTATATCTCTCCTATTGTAATAGCCTACCAACTAATCTCCTTGTCTGTATGTGACCTTCCATCCATTCATTCTGTCCCCAGGGTTATTTTTTAAAAATATGAGACTGATGATGTTTCTATCCTGCTCACAAGCCTCTGATGATTCTCCATTGTATAGAGCAGCAGTCCCTAAGGTTGAATCACAATCACCCAAGGAACTTTTAAAATATGTATTTCAGCCCTAGCTGGTGTGGCTCAGTAGATTGAGCACTGGTCTGCAAACCCAAGGGTCGCCAGTTTGATTTCCAGTCAGGGCACATGCCTGGGTTGCAGGCCAGGCCCCCAGTAGGGGGCACATGAGAGGCAACCACACATTGATGTTTCTCTCCCTCTCTTTCTACCCCTATTTCTAAAAATAAATAAATAAAATCTTAAAATATGCAAACATACATACACTTGCCACAGGGGAAGTGCTTAATGCTACGGTACCCTCTGGTGGCAACTTCAAGCAATGGCCAATCATCATTTTACCCACAAAGATTCTAATTCCTCTGACATTCTAATTCTGTGGATCTGCCTATGATTTGCGGGAACCAATATCTTAGAAAATAAAGTCTAAACTTAGTATAGAGTCAATCCATCTCTCTGCTTTTCCCCATAAGATTTTCTTTCCCTCACCATTCCTCTTGATGTCACATTCAGTCACATTGGACCATCCTGTACTTTTCAATATTGAGGAGGGTTTTACTGACGAATTTCCTCTGTCTGAAATGTCCTTCCCCTTCATCTCTGCATCGCTTAAGACTCATTCAAATATCCCTTCCTCTAGGAAACCTGACTAAATTAATCTGATCTCTCTTTTCTCTGTGTTCTCATAGCATTTCATACTTCCTTGGGGAAATCTTCCCAAATTGTATGCTCTCATAGCTCCATGTCTTCTGGTGTTTTATGAGAGTTCTTTTAAAATATATATTTTATTTATTTTTAGAGAGAGGAAGGGAAGGAGAAAGAGAGGGAGAGATACATCAATGTATGGTTGCCTACTGGGGACCTGGCCCGCAATCCAGGCATGTGCCCTGACTGGGAATCAAACTGGCGACCCTTTGGTTCACAGGCCAGTGCTCAATCCACTGAGCCACACCAGCCAGGACATTATGCCAGTTCTTAATGTAATTAATAATTATACATTTATTTGTGAGATTTTTCTTAAATGTTTTTTTTCTCCTAAGTTGGAAGTGCCTTGAGACGAGAGCCATATTGGTTACCATCTACAATTGGTACATAATATAGAAGCTCAGTACTATTTGTTGACTAAGTAAATTAATGTTAGAGTCAAAATGATAAAAATCCTAGAAGAAAGCATAGGTGGTAAAATCTCAGACATTTTTTGTAGCAATATTTTTTTCTAATATATCTCCTCAGGCAAGGGAAACAAAAGAAAAAATAAACAAATGAGACTACACTGAACTAAAAAGTTTTTGCATAGCAAAGGAAACCATCAACAAAATGAAAAGACAACTCACTGCATGGGAGAACATATTTTCCAATATATCTGATAAGGGGTTAATATCCAAAATCTATAAAAAACTTTTAAAAACTAAACACCAAAAAACCAAACAATCCAATTAAAAACTGGGCAAAGGACCTGAATAGACACTTCTCCAAAGAGGACAAAGAGGACAGATTATCAACAGACACATGAAAAAATGCTCAATGTCACTAATCATCAGAGAGATGCAAATTAAAACCACACTGATATATCAATTCACAACTGTCAGGATGGCTATCATCAATAAATTAACAAACAAGTGCTGGTGAGGATGTGGAGAAAAGGGAACCCTCAGTGCACTGTTGGTAGAAATGCAGACTGGTGCAGCCACTGTGGAAACAGTATAGAGTTACCTCAAAAAATTAAAAATGAAATTGCCTTATGACCTAGCAATTCCATTTCTGGGAGTTTATCAGAAGAAACCAGAAACACTCATTTGAAAGAATATATGTACCCCTATGTTCACTGCAGCATTATTTACAATCCCCAAGACATGGGAGCAGCCCAAGTGTCCATCAGTAGATGAGTGGATAAAACAACCATGGTACATTTACAGTTTGGAATAATACTTGGCCATAAAAAGGAGAAATTTTTAGCCTATGGGACAGCATGGATGGACCTGGAGAACATTATGTTAAGTGAAATGAGCCAGTCAGAGAAATAAAAGTATCATATGATTTCACTCATGTCTGGAATGTAATGAACAAACTGAACTAACAAACTAAAGAGACAGACTCATAGATGGAGAGCAGGATGATAGCTCTGGTGGGGGAATGTATGGGCAGGTGAAAGGATCAAGCAAAAGAGAAAAAGAAATCGTGGACACAGACAACAGTGTGGTGATTTCAGGAGACCTGGAAAGGGAGGTGGGTGGAGGTGGAAGAGAGTAGGGGGGTAAATGGTAATGGAAAAAATATAATAAAACATAAACTATTAAAAATAAAAAAATAGCTCTGGTTGGTGTAGCTCAGTTCATTGAGTGCCATCCTGCAAGCCAAAGGGTAACCGGTTCAGTTCCTAGTCAGGGCACATGCTTGGATAGTGGGCTGGGTCCCCAGTGGGGGGTACATGCGAAGCAACCACACATTGATGTTTCTCTCCCTCTCTTTATCCCTCCCTTCCCCTCTCTAGAAATAAATAAATAAAATCTTTTTAAAAAATAAAAAAATATAAAATGGAGATAATATTGTGAGGATAAAAATGATTATATGAGTAATATGTTTAACATGTAATGTGTTCAATAAATAGTATTCACTTTAATCATTAAAAATTGAAAACATATGTACATCAACGTGGGATTGATTAACAATTTAATTAATGCATAATTAATTTAAGATATAATTTCATTATAGTTAAAGCATCTTTAAAAAGAATCATGTGTAAAGATAAAAAAGGAACATTAGGCTGGTACATATCTCCACATCTAGCCCTTTTCCTCTCTTGTGAAAGTAAAATAAAACTTTGCTTTCTGAAAAAAAAATAGAAAAGAAATATTAGGGACTTCTGGCCCTAATATTAAGATGAAGGCATAGGTAGATATGCTTTGCTTCCTTGCATAACCAAAAGAAAGACAACAACCAATTTAAAAACAAAAAACAACCAGAACTGCCAGAAAATTCAACTGTATGGAAGTCTGACAACGAAGGAGTTAAAGAGGAAACATTCATCCAGACTGGTAGGAGGGATGGAGAGGACACGCAGCACGATTGCCACAGGTGGACCCAGTGGGCGAGATGGTGGCTGGTGGATGGGGCAGTTCCACATTTAAGTACAGATAAACCAGGAGGAACAACTGGGGAGCGAGACCGATCGTGCAACCCAGGGTTTCGGCACAGAGAAATAAAGCCCCAAAATCTTTGGATGTAAAAACCTGTGGGGTTTGCGGCAGTGAGAGAAACTCTCAGTCTCACAGGAAAGTCTGTTGGAAGGACCTACCTGGGAATCAGCACCAGAAGGGACCAATTTGCTTGTGGGTAGTGGGGGAAGTGACTGAAAGTGGGGTGAGAGCTGAGCAAGCAGCATTGTTCCCACTCTGAACCTTCCCCCACATACAGCACTATGTAGAGAAGTGGGTTGCCCCTCCCTGGGGAATACCTAAGGCTCCACCCCTTACAATGTAACAGGTGTGCTGAGACAACGAAATGTGGCCCAAAGAAAGAACAGATCAAAACTCCAGAAAAAGAACTAAGCAATGAGGAGATAGCCTATCAGATGCAGAGTTCAAAACACTGGTAATCAGGATGCTACAGAAATGATTATGTATGCATGCAAAATAAAAGAAGAAGTGAAGGCTCTACAAAGTGAAATAAAGAAAAATACACAGGGAGCCCTGATTGGTGTGGCTTAGTGGATTGAGTGCAAGCCTGTGAACAGAAAGGTTGCTGGTTTGATTCCCAGTCAGAGCACATGCCTGGGTTGCAGATCAGGTCCCCAATTGGGGGCATTCGAGAGGCAACCAGTTGATGTACCTATTGCACATCAATGTTTCTCTCCCTCTTTCTCCCTTCCTTACCTTCTCTCTAAAAATAAGTAAATAAAATCTTTAAAAAATAAATAAAAAGAAAAATATACAGGGAAATAACAGTGAAGACAAGAAAACTGGGACTCAAATCAACAATTTGGAACAGAAGGAAGAAATAAACATTCAAGCAGAACAGAATGAAGAAACAAGAATTCAGAAAAATGAGGAGAGGTTTAGGAACCTCTGGGACAACTTTGAACATTTCAACATCTGAAGCATAGGGGTGCCAGAAGGAGAAGAGGAAGTGCAAGAAATGAAAACCTTATTTAAAAAAATAATGAAGGAAAACTTCCCCCATCTGGCAAAGGAAATAGATGTGCAAGTCTGGGAAGCTCAGAGAGTCCCAAAGAAGTTGGACCCAAGGAGGAACACACCAAGACACATCATCATTAAATTACTCAAGATTAAAGCTAAGGAGAGAATCTTAAAAGCAGCAAGAGAAAAGGAGACAGTTACCTACAAAGGAGTACCCATAAGACTCAGCTGATTTCTCAAAAGAAACCTCACAGGCAAGAAGTGGCTGGAAAGAAGCATTCAAAGTCATGAAAGGCAAAAACCTATATCCAAGATTACTGTATCCAGCAAAGCCATCATTTAGGATGGAAGGGCAGATAAAGTGCTTCCCAGATTCCCAGATAAGGTCAAGTTAAAGGAGTTCATCATTACCAAGCCCTTATTATATGAAATGTCACAGGGACTTATCTAAGAAAAAGAAGATGATCAAAAATATGAACAGTAAAAATGACAACAAACTCACAACTATCAACAACTGAACCTAAAAAAAACAACAACCCTGAAACAAATGCAAACTAAACAAACACCTAGAACAGGAACAGAATCACAGAAATGGAGATCACATGGAGGGTTATCAGTGGGGAGGGGGAGGAGGAAGGATGAGGGAAAAGTTACAGGGATTAAGAAGCAGAATTGATAGGTACAAAATAGACAGGGGGAGCTCAAGAATAGTATAGGAAATGGAGAAGCCAAAGAACTTATGTGCATGACCCATGGACATGAACTAATGGGGGTGAATGTTGGAGGGAGGGGGATGAAGGGCGGAATGAGGATAAAGGGGACAAAAAAAATGGATGACTATGATAGCATAATCAACACAATATACTTAAAAAATAAAAAAGAAATATTAACAAAAATAAAATTGTAGATGTTCTGTATAATATCACATTTTTTGTTTAAACGTTTGTAATATATGTTTGTTTTGTGTGTTGGTTGTGGGGAATAAGATCGAGGATGATGGGCTTTCACTTTCCAATTTATAAACTTGTTTTTTAATTTTTTAAAAAGAATAATGAAGTACAACATGTGATCCTGAATTTCTATTGTTTTCTCTCTTTGTATAAAGGACATTTGTGGGACGATTGGTGAAATTTGAATAAGGTTTCTAGATTAGATAATAGTATCATATCAACATTAATTTCTTGATTTTGATAATGGTACTTGTTTATGGGAAAGGCACACTGAAATATTAAGGAGTAAGGGGGCATTATGTCTGAAACATTCTCAAATGAAACAGAAAATAATGATAGA
Source organism: Macrotus californicus (assembly GCA_007922815.1). Lineage (NCBI taxonomy): Eukaryota > Metazoa > Chordata > Mammalia > Chiroptera > Phyllostomidae > Macrotus > Macrotus californicus. The sequence goes on from VMDR010002696.1 coordinate 84,277, forward strand.
GAATAACAAAGCAAATATGGTAAAGTGTTAACATTTGGAGGAATCTGGTTTAAAATAAACAAGAATTATTCCACCTGTGAAATTATAAAATTAAATGTTTTTAAAGTTATAGAACAGAATAAAAGCATGTTGCCATATGTGTGTGTGGAAAGTGAAATATAACATGTGCATATACTTGTAACTACACAAATGACCTGTGAAAAGACACAAGAACTAGCACTACTAACAACCTTTGGAAATGAAAATTTGGTGGCTGGGAACAGGAAAAAAAGGAAGACAAACTTCTTATTGTATGTCCTTTAGTTTCTACTAAGTAAATAATTTGCCTAGCAGTTCTGAGTGATGGTTGTTCTAAATTTTAGCTGCAGTTTTGATGTGGTTGTGCGAAGAGGTGAGCCGTGTCTGCCTACGCAGCCATCTTGACGGGCAGTGTTGATTTTTTTTTTGAAATCTTCACGAATGAAGATTAAATCCTGAGGATATTTTTATTGAATCTAGAGAGAGGGGAAGAGTGAAAGAGAAAGAGAAACATTGGTGTGAGAGAGAAATATCAATCAGTTACCTCCCACATGCACCCGGACCTGGGATTGAGCCTGCAACCCGGGTATGTGTACTAACTGGGAATCGAGTCAGCAGCCTTTTGGTGCACAGGATGCTGCTCCAACCAACTGAGCCACCTGGCCAAGCCTGGACAATAAATTTTTTGAGAAATGCAATTTAGTTGAGAAAATACAATCTTTTCAATGAATAGTGTTGGAAAAATTGACTATTCATTTGCAGAAAACACAAACAAAACCACAAACACATAACTTGAATCTATATCTCATACCATACAGAAAAATAAACTTGAAGTGAATTATATTCCTAGATGTAAATCCCAAACTATAACTCCTGGTTTCTAGAATTTCTAGAAGAAAATATGGAGGAAAATCTTTGTGACCTTGGATTAGGTAAAGATTTCTTAGATATGACATCAAAAATGCTCCATAAAAGAATAAATTGATAATTTGAATTTCATGAAAAGTAAGACCTGCTCTTCAAAAACCACTATTAAGACACTGAAAAGATGAGTCACAGACTGAGCATATATTTGATAAAGGAGTCTCATAGAAAGATTTTTTCT
>VMDR010002697.1:0-85327 GCA_007922815.1 Macrotus californicus
GTGGAGAGAACTGAAGCTCAGGTTAGGTGACCGCTACTTTCAGGAGAACTGGAACTTACATGCTAGCATGTCTGCCTCTGAGATTCTGAGGGAACCCAAGAGTCAGCAAAAGCACTAATGCATGGGACGATGTTTTCTGAGCTGCCAGTGAGGTTCCATGGGGGCTGGGTCTGAAGTGGAAAGGAAAAGAACATTTAAAAGGAACCATCCTTCCCAAGGAGCAGATTGCTTTTGCAGCTAAAATAGGAGTAACTTTCTAGAATGTTTTGTAAAGAGGCTCTGATATTTGCACTGGTTGCATTTCCAGAGGGGTGCCATTTAAATCCAGTCAGACTGATTCTTCCTCCCACAAACCAGTTTAACAACTCCTTCACTTCATCCCTTCCTGTATCATTAGGGCAAGGAGGTCAAGGCTCTGAAGCTCCTTCACACAGGAAAGAGTGTTCCTGTCAGCAGCCCACGACTGTGGTCACAGGCATGCGCAGAGCCCACCCATGCTTATTCAGTGCAGCCTTTAAAGAAATAGCGAGCTGCTCGAAGGGACGGGGAGAAGCTTGCTCTGGGCCACGGCCAGGGTGCAGGCTGGGGTGGGGGGTGCAATTCTCCCGCTCCTGCCATCATGCAGGCCCTGAAAACCACCTCCCTGGCAGCTCCTACTTGACAGCCCCCACACATCTCATACTTGGCTCCGCAGCCCTTGTCATTTTGTGCTGGGGGAAAAGAAAGACAAAGAGAAACCCTATGGGGGTTCACACACCAGAGACCAAAAAAAAAAAGAAAAAGTCCAAATTACGGTGGAGAAGAAGCAAGAGAAGATTGCGGACCGTCGTCATGGTGTGATGCTCATTTCGCATTCCCAGCAGCAGGTCACTTCTGCAGCCAGGACAAGTCCTGTCTCACTGAGAAGCACTGTTGGTACACTCAGTTCATGCGTCCCAGCCTTGAGGGTCTGATAGGAAAGGAAGAGGAAAGAAGAAAGGTGACGAAGCAGGCATTTATCATGTTTTTAAAACACATATTTGATTTTCATTTAAATCCTCCAAATGATACTATTATTATTTGCATTTTATAGTGAAGGAAACTTAAATGCTACAGAGAAGTTTCATGTGCACCTCAAGCTGTAGTTCACTAAAGCATGGACTCAGGCCTTAACGTGCCAGTCAGGGACAGAAAATGTACAAGCCTATTCATCTAGCACCAGAGTTTCCTAAGCCAAAATGCATATTTTAAAGAATGCTACATATCGATATTTTGTTCCTTCTTGAGGCTACATCTGGTAGGCAGTACGTTGCCCCCCACCGCCAGCCAAATATATCCATCCTCTGGTGCCTAGAACCTGTGAATTGTTAGGTTACGTGGAAAAGGGGAGTTAATGTTGCTGATCAGCTGGCCTAGAAATGAGGACATCAGCCTGGCTTATCCAGCCGGGCCCAGTGCAATCCCAAGAGGCCTTAAAAGCGGCAGAGAGGCAGAAGAGGAAGTTGGGGGTTGAGAGATGCCAACAGCAAGCTGCTGTGTTGCTGGCTTTGAATATGGGAAACAGAGCCCATAAACTTGTAGATGGTGGCCTCTGTCTCAGAGACCTTCCAACCTTCCAGCATGGGGACCCCCACAGATGTGGAATGTGAGCAGCCCTAGAAGCTGGAACAGGACGAGAAGCTGGATTCCTCCCTAGGGCCACCAGAAGGAATGCAGCTCAGCCGACACCTTCATTTTAGCTCAGCGAGACCCACGTAGAACTTTCAACCTGCAAAACTGCAAGTAATAGATTCATACTGTTTTATACCACTAAGCTTGCATTAATTTGTTTCAGGAGCAATGGAAAACTAATATAGCACAGGGGGAACCAAATCTTGCAGCAAGGTACTAGCATTCATGGCTCTGGAGGGCAGGGGGAGGCCACAAATTTTAGAGGCGGACCCAGGCTGGCAGCCTCACCCGACTCTGTCTGCCTGGGATAGCCTGACCCATCTGTCTCACTCACAGTGGGATGAGCTTGCTGAGGAAAACCAAAATAGGCAGGTCTGTTAGCTACAATTCTTAGACATGGTTTAGTTACACGGAACAAACATGTGCCTACTCACTGAAGTGTGAGGAAAAAAGGAAGGCTGTTTAGAAGCAGAGCAAGACTTAGGAACCAGAAAAAACAGTGGAGCTGCCTCCCTCTCCCTAGCCTTCTTTCTCTCCCTTCCTGCTCCTCTCTGTTTTTCCATGCGTCTCATTTATCCTTGTCTTCTTGCAGACGTTGTTTGCTTACTCCTCCGCTTGCACAAGCCTTCAGTGCAGCCACTTGTAGATGGTGGCCTCTGTCTCAGAGACCTTCCAACCTTCCAGCATGGTGACCCTCACAGCCATCTGACTCAGTCTCCCCATCCCTGATCCAAATACCAAGAGAAACTGATCAGCCCAGCTTTCCTCTGCCGTCCACTCCTGACTCTATCAGTCCTGGTTGGCATGGAGGTGCTGGGTCGGCGTGGAGGGGCACTTGCTACAAAGGCCTGTCCTATCTGGGGCTGTGGGTTGGGAGGGATCTTTAGGAAGCTGTCGGGGAGCAAGGAGGAAATGATTGGCATCTCCAGGATGTCTCCAGGCCTTGTCTCTGGAAACAGAAGCACATTCCTCCTGTTGGCTGAGCTGCTCTTCTCCCAGCACAGGCCCCATGGAGCCCTTGTTTGCTTCTGTGACAACATTTTTTGTTCCTCCGTTCTGATTGACAGACTCTTCTTTGCTATGCTAATGTATTCAACCAAGTTGCATTCAAATGTTGCTGGTTAGGGAATCATTCTGTGTATTTCTCGTGACTTTGCATATTTCACAGTTTAGCTCTCCAAGGAAAAGGATGCCTGCCTGGCTCCTAAGTGTAGGGCACCCCACTGTGGGCCCTACAGTCTGATGATTACAGCAATCAACAGTAATAACAACAACAGCAACTGTACTTAGGATTGTGAAGGTCAGAGAACTCGGTCCTTACAACAGTTTAATGTGGCCGAGAAAGTAAGTGATGACATAGATTATTAAAATAAGGCTCACAGAGCTGGAATGAGTTATTCAAGGTCCCATAGCATTGTAAATAGGACCTAAAGAAAATTGATCTAAAGAAAATAATGACAGTTTTCATTTATTGAAAAGAAATGCCAGCTATTCTACAGGGTCTGGCGCAAATAATGCCCCTTTTTATTACAAAATCTTTTATTACTGAATCATAAGCATGTAATTCTGTAACATAACAATATCCCACTCAAGCACACCATGTGACATTTTAGGGGAAATGTTCAAATTAAAACTATAAATTATTACACCCCTATTATTACCCTACCAACCACACTCAAGCAAGCCTTACTTCTGTTGGACCCTGTGTATTTGCTATTTCTGACCCTCACACTAGCCCTTTCAAGTAAGATGTTGCATGAAGTCCCACATATATAGGATCATATTACGTGAAAGTCCAGGCTTGTCCCCATGGGCCCCATCCATGTTCCTAAATTCTTGGGAAAGCCTTAGATGAGATCTTCCTGCCTGTCCTTCAAGGCTCAGCTCAGACACCAGCTCCTGAACAAACCTCTGCTGGCTCTCTGGGTGCTTGGCTGCTCCCTCTCCGTGATTCCACCAGAATCAATTCATCCACAGACAATTCTGAAGGACTTTCCATGTGCCAGGCGTGACACTGATGGCAGAGCACACAGCTGGGCTAAAGCAACCATAGCTCCGCCCTCAGGAGCTAAAATGTGGTGAGAGGGCAGTGCAGGGAGTGTCAAAAAGAAAGACAGTGCACCCATCAATAGCTGAGTGGATAGAAAGCTCTGGTACACACATACAATGGAATATGCCTCAGCCATAAAAAGAATGAAATATTACCATTTGCAACAGCATGGATGGACCTAGAGGGTGTTATGCTAAGGGAGATGAGCCAGTCAGAGAAAGACAAGTAACGTATGATCTCACTTATATAGGCAATCAAAAGAACAAACAAAATCAAAATAGACTTTATAGGCACAGAAAACAGACTGATGGTGGCCAGAGGGAGGGGGCTTGGGTGAAAAGGGTGAAGGGATTAAGTAACTGGTAGTAAATAACGGGGGGAACACTTTGTGAAATATATGATTATCTACCCACTGTGCTGTATACCTGAAACTAATACAAAATGATACTGAATGTAACGTGTTGTCAAAAAATAAAGTTAAACTAAAAACCACCAAGTGTCAAGGCAGTGCCCCTTCAGAGGGCGGAAACCTAGCCTGAGAGACCAAGACAGCTGGCTTCCCGGGGAACTGGCATGTACATTGAGACCTGAAGGCAGAGCGAACACAGTGTTAGTAGGTGGGTGGGGAGGGGTGGTCAAAGGGCATTCTAGCAGGGAGTGTGGTGGAAGCAGGGACAGAAGACAGGATGGCATGTCCAAGAACTGGAAGTTTTCCAGGGTGACTGGAGCACAGGGGACAATGTGGCAAAAGGCCAAAAGAAGGCCAACAAGTTAGCTGGGACCTTTGGGGCTAGACCCTAAAGGCAAGGGGAGCCTGGGGGTGGAGTAGAATTAGCATGGTCATGCCATGGTGTGAGCTAAAATTATTTGACAATAAGGAATAGGAATCAGCTCAAGAGAGCTCAAGTGAAATGGAGGGATTTCTTATAAGGCTTCCCAGAAATTTAATAAAACCCAAGGACAGGAATAGTTTTCAGGAACAGCCTAGAGTCAGAATCTGGAAAACCTTCATAAATCCAAGAGTTGGCCTCTCTCCACATGTTGTTTACATGGCTGTGCATCTGCTTCACTTTCTCTTTCTCTCTCATTGCAGATTCTCCTTCTCTGCTTCTCCAGGAACAGGGCAGACCATGGTGACCCTGAAGCCCTCAGGTTACGAGTGGCAGTTCTAGCCATACAGGAAGAGACACAGTGTTTGTGCGTCCCAGATTGAACTTTACAGACAAGATTCAGTGGAGCCAGCTTGGGTCAGAGAGCTCACCTCTAATTCAGCGACCCATGGGCAGGCACACTAAGCTCAGGACCTCATCCCACAAACATGGCTTCCAGGATGGGGCTGGTCTTGGAGAAGGGGTGACATTGGCTCCCAGGCCCAGCAGAACTCAAGCGGTGACTACTGCAGACATGTTAGATCTCAAATGGACACAGGGCGCCACTTCTCTCTGTGGACGTGCCACAGTGGAGCTAGAGACACTGGACATTATCTCATCCAGGTGAGAGCAGGTGAGGACTCAGGCTAGGGTAGGCGGTAGCTGTGAGACTGGGGAAATGCCCAAGACGCCTGGAGGAGGTGGAATGAACAAAACTTGGTGACTCGTTGGATATGAGGTATAAGGAATAGGAATACCAGGTGATGGTCAGGATTACGTTTCACCGACTGGGTGGACGACAATGTCATCAATATGATGGAGGACATTGTCATAGAAGCAGGGTGGGGAGGTTCAGAGAACAATGAATTCTGTTTGGGACACGTTGAGTTGGAGGCTGCCAGTGGATTGTTGGACGTAGAGGGGTGGAGGAGAGCCCTGCCCCTAAGAGACTGGATGAGGGGTGGTAATTAGAACAACGGAAGTGAAAGGAATGGTCTGAAAAGAGCAGGAAGCATGAGAAGAAAAGGCGGCTTAGGACAGACCCCAGGGGACTCTGACTTCTAACTGTCTGAAAAAGAAGTAAGATCTGGAGCAGCCTGAGTGTCCTCAGTAGGTGAGTGGGGAAAAACAGCTGTAGTACATTTGCACAGTGGAATACTGCATGGCTGTGGACCGGCATGGACCTGGAGACTATTGTGCTAAGTCAAATAAGCCAGTCAGAGGAAGGCAAATACCATATGATCTCACTTGTATGTGGAATCTAATGAACAAAATAAACTGACAAACCAAACAGGACCAGAGACATGGACATATGGAACAGACTGACAGATCTCCAAGGGGAGAGGGCTGAGGGGGCCTGGAAGAGATTAGCCAAAGAACATATATACATAGCCTATGGACACAGACAACAGGTGGTGAAGGCCAGGTGGGAGGTGGGAGCTGGGTGGAGGAGGGCAAAGGTGGGAAAAAATGGGGGACATTTGTAAAAGTGTCAACAATTTAAAACAATAAAAAGAAATTTAAAAAAAAAAAGAAAGAAAAGGAAAAGAAGCCTACAAGTTGAGCGAGACAGAGTAGACTGGGAGATGGGAGGGAACAAGGAGAGTCAGGCTGGGTGGGCATTTCAGAAATGTTGTCTTTAACAAACATGACCAGGAGGCCAGGGGAAATGACTGAAAAGTGTCCAACAAAGCATTTGTCTGTTTGCTGTCTTCATGGACACGTGTTTTGTTACTGTGTCTATTTCTCTACTGGACTGGAGGCTCCTTTGGTAAAGATACTTTGCGATGCTTTCATTCCCAGCAATTAGTTCAGATGCCTGGCACAGAGCAGTCTTGATGACTGTTTATTGAATGAATGAGTAAATGTGGCATAGGCATTCAAAGATATTAAACATGGCCTTAGGGTGAGGCAGGAGACATATTGTGTGTCTTCAGTAATTCACAATAAGTGAACAGGGGTGTCAACAAGGATGTGCCTGCCTTGCAGGGACAGTCCAGCTGTGATCACCATCCCTTCAGTGGCTGCCACCTACAGAGTGGTTTGGGTGCATGAAAACAATTTTATTTAGGTACTTTTGGTATTCAAATTGTATTTGCACAATGAAATCTAATTATCTCAAAGCCAAGGTCCTTTGCAGTCTAACCCTTGCCTGAATCATCCATTCATGGGATTCTCTTCTATTTATGAAGTCCAAGGGCAACTGTGTGTATCTGTCAACACAACCAGAAATCAGTGCTTGACCCTACTTGGCTAGAAGCAGGGACACATGGAAAACTCTAAAAATCACTCGTTTGCTTGTTGAAAATGTAAATAGCTATTAATTCGTACTGTGGGCAATGCTCCTCCCTGAGTGCATGGCTATCACCAGGGATAGTAATGAGAACATTTGGCCATGGGCATGTCAAAGCACGAAAGACTCAAAAAGCACCTGACAGTGATGCTGTCGGAAGGCCCTGCTGGACCAGGCATTAAACATTAAATGAATGATGGGGAGATCCAGGTGAAGGAACCTGCAGCCGGAGCAGAAGAGAGGCACTGGGCAAGGGGTGAGGGCAGGGGGCTTTAGACGACAAAAGCGAATCAGTATGCAGTATTTGAGCATTTCAATAATCGCAGTGGGTGTACCTCTGTGTGCTTGCTGACTACCAGCTCTGGGCAGCAGCCAGATAAGGCTTTTCCAGTCCTACCGATTTCACAGGTAAAGAAACTGAAGTTTAACCAGACAACATTTGGATAAAGGCCCATAAACCAGTGACAGGAGAACTGGTGTTGGAACTCAAGTCTCTTTATTCCCAAACCCGATGTTCAATTCTATCGTCACCCCCAAAATTCCCCTAAAACTGTTATGAGGCACAAACACTGTTACTAATGAGTGTACTAAACCTGAACTTGGTCAGATATTTCACCATTACAACAACAACCCTAACTTTCTAAATTATGGAATTACGTATGCATCCTAGCAGAGGAAGTTTCAAAGTTCTCTCAGCAGAAAGATTCTGAAATATTCTCCCGGGCTGAACCCACTGAAGGTGATCTGTCTGACTGTTTCATGACAACAAGGAGCCTTCTCAGTGACTGTCACACACCAAATACTCTGGGTCTGAGACATGGCAACTGATTGCATGTTTGCCTAAACTGGGCGATAGGACAGCTGAGGCTGCTAAGCCCTTCTAGGAACACTCACCTTGTAAGATGTAGTTTTCGTGTTTGGTGACAATGGCTTGAAAAAGAAGCACATAGTGACTCCCATAGTGGATGAGGCTCCTGCTAGATGTGTCTTGTCAAACCAGTCCTGTGGGTGAAGCACCAGGCAGGGAGACTCTGCAGAAGCAATGGAAAGAATCTGTTCAGGAATATAGCCAGCTGCAGCGGGTCTCACCGCCTTCTGTTCCTAACCTCATTGCCCTGCAACTTTGAGGCAGGAACAGGTTGGAGGATGGTCAGGAAAAGAGGGATGTGTCCTGGATATGGGTCATGACTTGGGTACAGTGGAATGAGACAGCAATGGGCAGGCTGGGTGTGCCAAGCTCAGTGTTCACATGAGGCAGTTACCTCATTCACAATTGCAGACATCTGGGAGGAGGGTGGAAAGGGTAAGTGATCTGCTTGGCCTGGGAGTGTTGTTCTGGATTGCCCACTTAGGAGATGGGACTGTGGATCCAAGGCCTCTACAGTGAATGGCTCTTCCCCTGTTGCCTTTGTAGAGTTTTACATGGTCTTACTTTTCAGACAGAGCCACTCCATTTTGCTTAGAATGGTAGTGAAGTCTATGCAACTGTGATAGTTCTCTGACTCACGAGCACCGGACCACATGGGGAGGATCCAGCAGGACGGGAAAGGAAAGAAGGAAAATCATGGGAGGAGTTGTGACCCTGGGGCTTTTCCCTGAAGCCACCGTTGGGAATGTGGTCAACTTCAAGGGTAATTCAGGGAGCCACATGGGAGCCCAGCTTCAAGACTAGACACTGAAGCTGAGATTGGGAGATAAGGCTTAATTCTCAATCCAACCACGTGGAGGTGCTAACCTACTGATGCTGTCTACGTTTAGTGCCTCAGTTAAAGCTGGTTCTAAAAAGTGGGACAGGATAACATCTGCATCTGTGATTTTTGTAAATATAAACATATGCATATGTGTATCTATTTAGCAAATGCGGATCATTCTACGCTTTTCATTGTTTTGTAAACTAACTGTGTTGTTTTTTTTTTATTTAACAGCGGATCATGAACCTCTCTGTGTACCAATGTTTATTTTGTCATTTAGTGGGCATTATAGCCTTAAAATGTACTCTATTAACTTCCCTTTGTGGGACATTTGTTTCACAGTTTCTCCACAGTAGCACAGAGTGGGGCTGAGCATCCGTCTTCCCCACTGACTCCAAATGCTGCCGTGGTCACTCCTGCAGTCCCATGTGCACCTGGGTCTGTTCTATCCCACTCATCCCTCAAGCTACTAATCCATCAGTCTCATATTGGTTTCGTTATTATGTCTTTGTCAGGTGTATCTCTACCCCTCCAAACCACTGATTGTATTTTTAACCTTTCTAGGCTCGAGAAGTTCTTTAGCTTGAGAAGTTCCATGAAAATTTCTGAGGACACTTATTGGAATTTCTATGTATTTATAGGTTGATTGGTATAGAATTGACCTATTAACAATATTAGAACTTTCCACAGGGACATAGCATATCTCTGTACATCCATGTATTCCTTTGTGTCCTTCTGAACCATTTTACAGCTTTTCTCCATATTGAAAGTCCGATATTTTCTAATTGCTTACCTCTAGTATATAAGAATGATTTTGAATTTTGAATACTGCTTTTTTGTCCTCTCTTGTTTTTGTTTTTTTTTTTTTTTGATTGGAGTGTTTATCTTCTTTATATTGGTTCATGAACGAATTAGGCTTTCTCAGGCTCCAGAGAAGCAGCTGATGGAGTAGGAGGGTCAGAAACAGCCAAAGATTTGGATTTGTGGAAAAAAAAGGAACCGACAGAATTCAAAATTCAAGGTAACTCAAGTGACACCATGAAATGACCTTCTCTAAGCGGCAGGTTCCAGCAGTTGCAGTCTCACTTGCTGCCACTGTTGGGACTCAGGTGCTCTCAGATAGATGCCACTGGCTCCTCTCTACCTCTGGCGCTTGCTACACGCAGCTCTAGCTTCCTGTGGCTGGCTCTTTCTTCCTACTTAGGCAGGCCCTCCCGCTATGATGACTGAATTTCTCTATGTGTTTTGCATCTGTACTCTCAGCGCTAAGTGCTCTGTTTGATGATGAGTGTCCTATTGGAGACAATGGATACAACACTATGCAGTTACTAAGCCTACTGATTGGCTGCCCCAAAGCAATCAGCTCTGTCCCTTGTACAGGGCTCATGGTATGATGGGGCAAGGCTTCTCAAATGATAAAGTACACACCAATTGTCAAAAAATCTTGTGAGAAGGCAGATTCTGATTCAGTAGGTCCACAATGGGGCTTCAGATCCTAAAATTCTTACAAATTCCCGGGCAATGCCTGCAATACTGGTCCAATGCCCACACTTTGAATAGTAACACCCACATTTTAAGCTGCTATTGAGTTGAACAATATTGACATTTGGGACCAGATAATTACTTGTTGTAGGGAGTTGTTCCATGCATTGTAGAATGTTTATCAGAACCCCTAAACTGTGCCCACTAGATGCCAGGAGCACCTTCCCCCCAAGTTGTGACAACTAAAATATCTCCTAAAATTGCCAAATCTCCCCAAGGAGCAAAATCACTCATTGGCATAGAACATAATGTACTAGAAGTAAGGAACATCATAGAAATGGGCTTCAAGTGTGACAGGCATTCTCAGATGACAATACAGTACCCAACAGACAACTTGCCTATCCAGAATAATCTACTAGAACATTTTACATGTGAAGTATTTTAACTCTTTGTGTATTACATACACTTCAGATTTTTCCCTCTGTTGGGTGATCTGCCTTTCATTTATATAGTGCATTAGTCAAAAGGTTATCAGTTCCTTCCAAAGGCAAGAACAAAATCTCTATTTAACAAGAGATTTTGTGGACAGAAAGAGAGATTTATGGGGAAAAATTAACAAATTTATCCCCTTAGAACTATCAGTTATTTGGGAATGTAGGCTAAGACAGTGTCTATAATAGCAAAACACAAATTTGCCCTGGCTGGTGTGGCTCAGTGGACTGAGCATGGGCCTGTGAACCAAACAAAGCATTGCAGGTTAGATTCCCAGTCAGGACACGTGTCTGAGTTTTGGGCAAAGTCCCCAGTAGGGGGTGCTCAGGAGGCAATCACACATTGATGTTTCCCTCCCCATCTTTCTCCCTCCTTTCCTCTCTCTCTCTATAAATAGATAAAATCTTTTTTAAAAAACCACACAAATTCTTGCTATTGTCTTTATTCAAATTACTGAAAATTATACCCCCTGAGGTAGCCTGATTGTAGACTATTTTGAGGAAATACGGGGAATGCCCCCTGCAACATAGATTTTAAATCACACAGTGTGGTGACCACCTGCTACACCTGCACAGCAGGCAGCTGGTATGGGGCTGCTTCACCTTTCACAGAATGATACGTTCCTCCATTCCCCTCTCTGAAGGTGAGGAAGCTCAACAGGCATGTGACTTCTTCATCTACATTGTCCATGCAGTAGGCACTTAGGTTAGATAGAAGTTAATTAAAATTAAACAAACGAAAAATTCACATTAGCCACTTTTCCAAGTCCTCATAACCACAGGTAGGTAGTGGCGACATACTGGACAGAATACATAAAAGACATTTCTGTTACCATAGAAAGTTCTGGGGGCAGCCGTGTTCTCAGTGATAAAGCCTGATACAAATAAACAACAAGTTCTATGATTATTGCCACGGCTGTGCTTGGAACTCTCTCACACACACACGAGAGGCATTCCTCACACGTGCCCACACACCAGCATACTTCAGAGTACCGGTCTGCCTAAGCATTCGTATTCACCAGTGCAGCTAAAGTAATTACAAAAGCAAGGAAAACATAATTACATTTTTGAAAAATAGAGGCAAGGGTCAAATAATTATGAGTGCACTGCTTTCAACAAATGTCATTGTCTGGACCACAAATAGATAGTCTCTTGAACTTTCTAATTACAGTGGTAAAAATATGAATACAATTTTCCTAGAAAATTACTAATTTAGGTTAGCCATTTATAAAAGACACACTATCTGCTGGATTCTAATATCCTTTACTCATGTCCTGCAAGACTAGGTCTCAAGAATGAGAGCAGGAGAGAGTGAGAAGGTGCTGGAACCCTGCTCAGAGATGGGCTGGCTCTGCGTGATGCAAGGAAAGGACGGTCGTGAAGAACATGGAGCCCCCAAGGACTTAATCAAACAGCAACTGACAGTAACGAGAACAATAATAGCCAACATTTGTTAAGTACCAAGCCTTGCACTAAATGCTTTATATGCCTTGTTGCCTTTACTCTTACCAAAATACCAGGGAAGTAGGTATCTGGCATTATTCCAATTTTACAGATTCAGAGACTAGGCTCAGAGAGGTTAAGTAACTTGCCTGAGATTACTCAGTAAATAAGTGTCAGAGTCAAGGGTCAAACTTACATATGGTAATTCCCCCTTATTCATGGGGGATACATTCCAATACACCCCAGTGGATACCTGAAACCACAGACAGTACTGACCCTTATATATACTATTTTCCCTACACGTACATACCTATGATAAAGCTTAATTAATAAACTGGGCACAGTAAGAGATCAACAATAGCCCTGGCCAGGTGGCTCAGCTGGTTGGAGCATCATCCCATGCACCAAAAGGTTGCAGGTTTGATCCCTGGTCAGGGCACATACCTAGGTTTTGGGTTCAGTCCCTGGTCAGTGTGTGTGTTGGAGGCAACTGATCGATGTTGCTCTCTCACATCAATGTTTCTGTTTCTCTCCCTGCCCCTTTCCTCTCTCTTTAAAATCAATAAACGTGTCCTTGGGTGAGGACTAAAAAAAGAGATTAACAATAATAACTAATAATAAAATAGAGCAGTTATAACAACATACTGTAATGTAAGTTATGTGAATGTGGTCTCTCTCAAATTACAGGGTGAGGCACAAGTAGGTTCGTTGTGAGTATGCAAAACACAGAGTCTATTCTTGTGTTACTTCCCATGCGAACAACTGTGGACCTGCTGTTGCTCCACCCTGTACCTTGTACTGCACTTACTTTTCACCTAAAGGAAGCACTTTACAGCTTCTCTTTGGCATGTCCAAAAGGCCAGCATCACCAGTCTGACACTTTTGAGCCATTATCAAGTAAAATAAGGGTGACTGGCACACAAGTCCCGTGATACCGAGACAGTGGATCCGATAACCAAGAGGGCTTCTGTGGCTAGCAGGCAGGGAGTTTCTGAAGTGTGCAGACTCTGGACAAAGGGGTGATTCACGTCTCAGGTGGGAATGAGCAGGACAGCAGGAGATTTCATCACAGTGCTCAGAACAGCAATCAGCTGGAAACTTATGAATTGTTTATTTCTGGGATTCTCCATTTAATATTTTCAGACCACAGCTGACCAGGGGTCTCTGGGAAGGTGAAAGCACACATAAGGGGGACTACTGCATGCCGGTCCCCAGAGCCCATGCTCCTTATTGCTCATGCCCTTGCTCCTGGTCAGGACGGTCCCAAGTGGAGGAAGCAATTCCGCCTGCTCCTTTAGGAAAGCAATGTTTGGGCTCTGGTCCCAGCCCCTCGGTTCTTCTCAACCCTGGCTCTGTCTCCACCTGCAAGGGCCTCACATAGTCTATGCATCCATGCATTTGCCTCTTCCACTCCCTGTGAATAGATGCCCTGCAGGCTCTGGAAACGGACTCAAGCTGCTTGGACAAGGAATTCTGAGATCTCAAGTGTGCAGAGCATGGTCTGGGGCAAGGAGGATGAGCCCTCTGCCCCACAGACTCTTCGCCTGCGGAAAGGGGCACAGCTGGAAGAGGATCCTCCGAAGAATAATTTCTCAAAGGGGTGTCCCAGGACGCACAGTACCAGCACCCCCTGGGAGCTTCTTAAATGTGCAAATCACTCCAGACTGACTGAATCACAAGCTCTGGGCCCAGTACCAATGCCCTGTGTTTGAACAAGCCCCTCAGTGATTCTGGAGCTCGCTAAGGCTAGAGAATGCTGATCCAGGACAGCCTTGACACACACTGGGGTCCAGGGGCCAGCAGCAGCCGCCTCCCTGGGAGCTTGGTAGGCATGTTCATGCACATGCTGGGCCCCAGGACAGCAGGGCCGACTGGACTTGGGAGTTTGCTCTGACCTCCTCTCAGGGTGACTCATGGGCAAGGGAGTTCTAGAATCACTGCTCTGAGGCGGGGCCTCAGCTCCCTCCCCCACATCACTGTTGTATGATTAGGAAGGGCTGTTTCTGTTCCAGAAGAGGGAAATTCGTCTCTTGTTGGTTTAAGGGAGAAAAGGTGATTTACAGTTAATATAATTGAAAAATTTGTGAGTAGGTCTGGCACCACTGTATCTAGTGGCAAATTATGGTCCATGGGCCAACCCTGCCCACCGCCTGTCTTTATAAATAAAGTTTTATGGAAACACAGCCTGTCCTTTTTAGATATTGTCTATGGCTGCTTTCACACCACAACCACAGAGTGGATGGAAGGCCCTGGGCACGTGTCCCAGTGCCAAGTCCACCGCTTTGGATTGATGGAAAGGGACAGTGCGTGGCGATTGCTGGCCTGGCAAAGGCAGAAATCAGGCTCCAAGACTGCCCTCTGTAACTTTAGGGTGGAAAAGCAGGACATCGTAGCTATTTAATTCCATCATTATTCTTAGGACAGTGGTCCAGGATGCCACAAACACTGGCAGCAAAGATGTAATCCATTGTGATAACCTCACCAGGGAGGGGAACTTGAGCCCCACAGGCCTACAGAGAAATGAGTGCAAAAGGGCAAGTGAATGTCCATTAAAACCAGCAACAGGCATCACGGAACTGGGTGGGGGCTTTGTGGGTGACACGGCAAGTGTCCATCCTCTGGGGGTGTAATCCATTGCAACAGTCCTCCTCAGAAGCCTCCTTGAGATTCTCAACAAAACAAATGACCTCAATTAAATGCACCGATACTCTCCCCACCCCTTACTTAATTGCTATTCTTTCGGGAGAGGCACTTTCAAGACAAACTGAACACTCATAGCCTTTAGGAATCAATGCCAGCGCTAGCCCTGTATGCTTTGAAAGTGATTACAAAGATGACCACGTGGGATGTGCTCCCCAGCTTGCCTCCACCTCCCGAGGGTCCCTTTGTGAGCCCTGTCCCTCAGTGCCCTGACTCGCTGGATTTGTCTTTCAACTCAACTAGAAATCCAAGAAGTCCATCATCATCTTCTCTCTCCAGGAATTTTCTTTTCATTGGAAGACATTGTCTATTTCCATTTCATGCATCGAATAGATTGTTATTTGAATACCCTTGGTTCTGTTCTAAGTGCAAGAGATGAAGCAGTAAACGAAAGAGCCCAAAACACAGCTCTGTGGGGATTACCTTCCATTTGGTGAGTTCCTCCTGTTACTTTGGGTGAGTGCTGTGTGTTTGTTTGGGAAACTACCTCTTTTCTGTCACATGCTACCTAGCATTTACCTGTCAAACTCAAGGACAGAAATCTTTCCTCATTCTAATTTGTTTCTCCAGTGCCCAGGACAGTACCTGGCATCAGTTAGCAATTTGACTGTAATAGAGACTCCTCCTCACTCTGCAAATACACTGGCTTAAAACAGATAATGATTCATTTTTCCCCATTCTTTAGTCTAGAAATCCAGAGGCAGTGAGTCCAGGCTGTTGTCACACCTCCACAATATCATCAGTGTGTGGGCTCCCTTTGTTTCTGCTCCAATCTCTTCACTGCTTGGTTCTATCCTCAAGACACCTTCCTTGCCCCCAGATGCAGTTACAACCATCCCATTCATAGTCCAGACAGCCACAAAAAGAAAGGGGAAAGGGCAAACAAGCACATGTGCCCACCCTTTTAAGAAGCTCTCCTGGACGCCCTACTACATGTCTCCTCCATATTCATCATCCTGAGCTTGGTCTCATGACCACACCTTTCTTTTAGAGTATAATAATTTTAAAATGCAGTAAGTCCTCACTTAAGGTCATTGAGAGGTCCTGCAGCTTTAAGCAAAATGACATATTTAAAAAAAAACAATCTCAGCATTGGGTAATTGACATGCCAATTAAGTTCCTCTGGCATCTCATGGATGTTAAAACAATGTTGAATGAAACAGTGTTATTCAAGGACCTGCTATATGTCTACAAATTTTTGGATGAACTTCCTTTGAGAAGAGAAGCCTGATTTCTCTTCCCTAGATTAAGCACAGTCCTTAGGGATTTGTTTCGAATACATAGAATGTGGCAGAAGTGACTGTGGGATTCCTGAGACGAGGTCATACATGGGATACCTCATTGTGGGGGAAGCAAATAGCCCTGTTGCAAGTACACGTAAAAGCCCTAAGGAGAGGTCCATATGTGAAGGAACTGAAGGCTCGAGCCGACACCCAGCATTGACTTCCCAGATCCTTCGGAGCCAGAAGCAAATCACTCTGGAAGCACATCCTCCGGCCTCGGGCTAAGACTTCATATGACTTGCTGATGTCTTGACCACAGGCTCCTGCATGGCCCTGAGCTGGAAACATCCAGCTAAACTGTTCCCAAATTCTTGACTCACAGAAACTTTTATTGTGCTAATCTGCCAGGTAAGGGGATATTTTGCTGCATGGCAAGAGATAACTGACACAGAGGGAGACCATGAGATAGAGAGTTTGGCCAACACCGTAGCAGAGACTGCTCGCGTTCCACCAGAACCCATTTCTCTGAACCGCTCGGCCAGGCTGCATTTCTGGTCCTCGCTTACAGTTACATGTGACTGTGTGACTAAGTGCCATCCAGCGGAATGTGAAAGGAAATGATGCATACTTAAGAAGGAAACCTGTCCCAAGGGAATCAATTAATGGAACATTTCGGTGGTGTTGCTCAGTAGCCCGGTGAAGCCTGCCCTGTCCCTGCCACTGCCCTGCAGGATCCAGGGGCCTGGGAGACTGCAGGCACATTATTTCCACCAATGCTCTTTTGAGTGGCTTAAACAGTAAGGACCCCGGAGTGTCTCAAAAAAGGAGTCCAGTGGCAGGTTGACTCCAGGCCAGCACGATCTGCCTCCCTCTCCACGTCTCCGAGAGGCTCTGGGCTCAGCTCCTTGGACAAGCTTCTTCTGTGAGCCCTCACACCACGGCACTTTCAAGGGTCACCAAGATCTGAGGTCTTTCCACAGCTGAGATCCTGGTCCATGGCTCTGCGTGAGTGAAAGAAACTAGCGCTGTTCCCTTTGCAGACACGATGCCACAATGCTCTCAGGCATAAGTGCTGAGTGAATCTGAGATGAGAGTCCTTGCCATGCTCCTACACTGATGTGCCCTCTTCCACACGGTGTGTTCACTGTCGTTCTTGGTTAAAACCCGTCTTGGCTCTCACCTTGGGTCTGCCTACTGAAAAGCCAGTTTGGGACGGTGGGAGCATGGATAAGCGCCAAAGGGCATACCACCTAAATGACGGAGTTCAGGAGAAATGTCTGGAGAGGAGAGAAGCTTCTCCCCCATCCACTGCTATCTGCATCACCCCACCACCCCACACTCAATGGCAGAGAAGTATTCCCTGGGTTGAGGGGAAGGAAGAGAATCATGAGGTATGTTAGTCTGCTCAGGCTGCCCTAACAAAATGCCACAGTCGGGGGCTTAAACAACAGACATTGACTTTCTCACAGTTCTGGAGGCTGGACATCCAAGATCAAGGGGTTGGCAGAAATGGTTGCTTCGAGAAGCCTTTCTCCTTGGCTTGCAGATGGCTGTCTTCTCTCAGTAGCCTCACACGTTCCTTCCTCTGTATGCAGTTGCTCCTGGTGTCTCTTCCTCTTCCTACAGGGACAACAATCCTATTGGATTAGGGCCCCACCTTTATGATCTCATTTAACCTTTACTTCCTTAAAGGCTCTGTCTCCAAATACAGTCACACCAGAGATTAGGGATTCGACTTGTGAACGTGGGGATGGGATGGGTACAAGCCAGTTTATAGCACAGGGTAAGGGGAGAAAACGCAGATATTGGTGATTTCTGGGAGCAGGAGCCCTGCACCCTAGTGCCTGGCCTAAGGCCCATGCAATGAAGAAACTCAACTATGTTAGGGGTGGGAAATACAGCAAAGGAGACTGAAGTCCTGCCATGGGGAGGTCTGGAAAAGGGGCAGGGAGGCAACCAAATGCTTATGAGAGGCAGCTGTTAGTATATAGAGAGGAGTATTGCCTCAGTTGGCTACTGGGTGGTTCTTTGTGCCTACTGGCAGTGTGAAAGCAATAGGCCTTCTGAGGGCCCGAGGGTGGAGGAGAAGTAGAGATGAGACCCTGGAACCTGACAGGGTCATAAAGCTGAACCAGCAAAGGTTCAACAGTGACCTGCTGGGGAGTAGCAGGTCTGGACGACCTAAATTTCAGATGCCCTCTCTCTAGGCCCTCGCCTCCCCAAACTCAGAGCAACCCCAGAAAAAAAATAGAGACGAAAAGTAAATCGATTGAAATTAAATTTCTGTCACCCAAATGCAGTAATGGCTCAAAACAGACTTCTGGAACTTACGGTAAGTGTGTAGTTAACTCTAAAGGCTGACCTGTCTCCAGGGCAGCTGTACCGTCTGCATCCCCACCAGCATTGTTAGCCAGTGCCCACGGCTCTGCATCCTCCTCAGCACTCAGCATGGTCAGCTGCTTCTTTTTTTAGTTTTAGCCAATCAGACAGGTGTGCAATGGCATCTTGTCATGTTTTTATTTGCATTCCCTCATGGCCAACGATATTGAATGCCTTTCATGTGGTCATTCGCCATCCACATATCCTTTTTGGTGAAGTGTCTGTTGATGTCTTTTGCCCATTTCTAAATTGGATAGTTTCACTTCTCATTGTTGAGTTTTCAGGTTTCTTTAGATTCTGGGTACAAGCCTTTGGTTTGCAAATGTTTTCTTCCAGTTTGTAGCTCATCTTTTTAGTCTCTTAAGAAAATATTTGTTCTTAAGTCAGGGACAGTGGCCCTCCGTGATTTTCCATTGCCCATGGACTACTGTCTAGCTTCCTTGGCAGGGTGTCAAGGGTGACCTGTGACTCGCAGCTAATCCACTGGCCTGGGCTGGGACCTCAGTCCGCTCCTGGAAGCCAGAGCTATCCGCTCCATCTCCACCACCAAGGCCTCCATCCCCTCCATCTTTTTTTTTACTGGCTCCTATATCCCTGTCGAAGCTCATCTTTGCCACAACTTTCTTCCACTGCACTTATCACTCTAGGTCAATCTGTTTTACAATGACCCTCCTTTGTATTCTCAAAGCATAGCACAGACATGTCTCTATAGAAGAGTGTTTCCTTCGGGGTGGAAATTGTTAGCTTAGGTGCCTTTCATTTGCCACATGAATTGTATACGTCGTCAAAGGCATCGCTTCATCCAGTGCCTCACCTGAAACAGTGCCTGGCATTTAATAGATCCATAGTATTTGATGAAGTGATGAATATATGAATTGTTTAAATTACTCAAGAGAATAATTTAATTCTTGAAATTTTGCAACTGTGGTGACTATTTTTGTGAGCTTGTATTTATCAGCAAATATTGTGAAGTTGACTTTTCCAGCTTCAAGTCCAGTGTTAATTACCAGGCTAGAGCTCAACTGCCGGTCAAGGAGCACCCAGGGGTAACCGAAGCAACCTCAGATAGCGACACTACCTAAAATTGACCACTAGGTGGTAGCCGCACCCAAGAAGCAGGCCACCTCTGCCCTGTGACCACATCCCCAAGCCCGTCAGTCCAGACCCTGGACTGAAAACCATCCACCCAGCCCCTGTCCAGCTCCTTTGAGGAACTTGGACCAACTGAAAATATCCTGGCAGGTAACGCTCACCCTGGGAGCCACCCCTCACAAAGATGTTCCCTCCTCTTCTGCTCCACTCTCACTTGTTCTGGTAGTCTCCCTGTGCCCAGCTCCCCCACCCCACTCCCACATCATGAGATTCCCATCGCCCCTCTATCGCTCCCCATTCCCCACCCAGGACCTATCCCTGCTGCCACCCGCACACCCTCCACTCAATTACTATGTACTGAGAGAGAAAGGGGCAGCATCTCCTTGACTCCCCCAAGGAAACCGGCCCCCTCGAGAACTGTCATGTATGTGAAGTAGCAGAGTAGCAGACAAGGAAGAAGATGGACAGACAGACACCAGACAAAGAGCATCAGAAAGGTGAGAAGAAGGAGGAAAGCAAACACTGGAGGTGGCTGGAGGAACCAGCCCTCAGAACCTAGCTGTGGGCCCCAAGTGGCCTGGAGAGGAGCTGCTGGACCCAGCCTGAGAGGACGGTTGGGGGCAGCCTTAATGAACAGAGTTTCTCAAGAGGACCACAGGGCAGACCAGGAGACACTTAGGGCCCGAGAGTTCCACCTCCTTGGCAGTGGCACCCCTCCCTGATGGGAAAGGAAAGGAGAAGGTGAACAGGAGGGAAGAGTGGGTGGAAGGTGGTGGCCCCTCCCTGGGGCTGTCTCACTTGAGTAATTGCTTCGTAGGACTCTCCTGGGCCCTGGAAAACAAACAGGCTTCTCTTCAGAAGGAGCCCAGGCCCTTGTGGGCCCAGGGGGCCTCCTCTTGCCCACATGCACCAGATCCTCCAGATCCACCAGATCCACAGGGGCTAGAGCTTCCCACCCTGCAGTCCTGCCTCCCATAATGCTTCTGTCTCTGTACCTTGCCCTGCCCTTGGCTCTGCACAGGCTGAGACAGAAGTGTCACTGGGGTGGAAGCAAAGACTTATTCTGAACATATTCTCCAAGACTGATGGTATTTTGGGGGTTTTGTGTTTTATTTTTTATTTTGGTTTTTTAAAATAATGAGCTGTGACAGTGGTTTCTAGGCTACGAGAGAAAGACATCGGTGCAGACAGCGTGAGAGACCAGAGTGTGGGCGCAGACACCCCTTCCTGAGATGCGTGGCCTGCAGCCCGTAGTGAGGCCTCTATTGGCTCCCTTGCTGGCACCCAGCCCCAGACCCCCTCCCCACAGTCAGAACCTACTGCCCCTCTGGACTGGCCTTGGTGGGAGGAACCCAGGGCCCTGTGGAAACTCCCACTCAGGGAGGCCTCCTCCAAAGAGGATTCAGAGATCCTAGTTCACCTGGGAGACCCTGTTTGGGAATCCTCATGGCTTGGTGTGGGAGGCAAAGAGGGAGGAGGGGACATGATATCTGCATTTCAGCCTCAGTCTCAGTGGCCTGCCCCAGCAGCACAACTGGCAAGCACAGACAAAATGTGGCCCTGCCTGTGTCATGCGGCCACCACAAGGACCAAATGGTGTGTAGGTAAGAGGCCTCTATTCATTGTAAGGTGCCTGGTGAATGCTCACTTGTCAACTTACTCCGCATCAACTGGCCACCTCCTCCGGGCCAAGGCACTGCACTAGAATCCCAAGCTACAGTGGAAATCGAGGCCAGACAAGGCCCTTGCGGAAGAGAGAAAATGTGAAATGATCCACGAGCAAGCAGCCAAGTCCAGAACATGAGAGTTCCCGAGGCAGACGACCTGGCACCACCAAAAACAACGGTGTGAACAGAGGCAGGAGTGGCTACTATGGATGGAATGAAACTTGGCAGATGTGGCTACAAAGAGGAAGGGCTGGTACTTGTAAGGA
This sequence comes from Macrotus californicus, assembly GCA_007922815.1. Lineage (NCBI taxonomy): Eukaryota > Metazoa > Chordata > Mammalia > Chiroptera > Phyllostomidae > Macrotus > Macrotus californicus. Next base: position 21,297 of record VMDR010002697.1, read on the forward strand.
TCCTGCTTTATGGAAACCTGACCATAAAAAGATGTTTTTGAGACAATAAGGGACATGTGAAAGTGAACGTATAACATTAAAAATGTTAATGCCACCACATAACCAGGTATGATTATGCTGGCATTGTGGCTGCTGTCTTTAAAAAGAGAAAAAGGAAGGGAGCCCTTATCTGTTAGTGATACAAATCTCCACTTACAAGGATGAGCTCAAGATGACAGGTCCGGGTTTGTTTTTGTGAATCCTGAGGGAAAAAAGGACAACTACCAAGAAGGGCTCCTGGTGGCTAACTGGGCTCAATTTTTGAAAACAGAACCATAGCAGCTGTTTCTGCATGGGGGCCTCTCACACAAACGGCACTTCACGGAGAAGCCCGTGTTAAGCTGCCTGCCACTCTGTCGAACTGCCTATCTCTGCCCTCAACTGCCCGCCCCAGCCCTAAACTGCCTGCACTGCGTTCCATCTGAGCCAGCCTTTATAAAGTTTTCCTGGAATCCTATTTCAACCAGTAGGATAGGGGTTTTCCCCACCCAATCACAGCTGCTCAGCTCTGACCAATCAGAGTGGCTCTATTCTAACCAATTAGAACAGTGCCTTCAGGGCCAATCAAACTGCAAGAATCTGGAGCCCTCATTTGCGTGAAGATGGGCCAATCAGGGACCAGGGTGGGAAGACTTCTATCCATATCAGCCAGCTCCCGGTTGGCTAGGAGAGCATGTTTCCCCTATCCACCGAGGAATGAAGACTGTCTCCCTGGCTGAGCTGAAACAGCAGCAGGGCAAAGCTGTCTAGCAGGAGAGGTGCCAGGCCCCAGAGCTATTCTACAGCTGTGCTGTTCTCAGAGCTATGCTGTATCACTTTGGAGCTTTTTGCACTAAATAAAGTTTCCTTCTTCACTGCACCTTAAATTGGAGATTCCTGTTGGCCTTGAGTTGGCACAAATGACCATAGGCTGACACTTGAAAATGCTAAAAAATCAAAATGTAGGAGAGAAACAAATGAAGAAGAATATGCATTGATAATTGTTAAAGCTAGATTGCGCTTACATAAAGGTTCATTAAATAATTTTGGGGGGGCAGTCAGACAATTATCAGGAAGTGCAATAGAGCAGAAGAGCACATGGGAATGGCCAGGGAGGAGCACTGAACCCACCTGGGGCTCTGGGGGGAATGCAGAGGGAGTGAGGCATGATTGGAGGGGTTGGTGAGGCACGCAGGGTGCAGAAAGGGCATTCCAGGCGGGGAGAGCCCATGCATCCAGGCATGGAGCCTCCACAGGTTTTTATGAAGGTAACCAGTTCATCCAGTCCTGCTTGGAACTGACCTGGTCCTGGCACTGAAAGTCCTGTGTCATGTCCCAGGAAACCCATCAGTCCTGGCCCAGCCTGCATGGTTGGTCACCCTGTAGCACCACCAAAGCAATGGGCTAGCCAGTAAGGGGAGCAGAGCTGAGCTGGAGCAGCTGTGGCACCAGGAACAAGAGGCCAAGGGCCTCCCCCAGGCTGTCTTGTGCTTGCCTACTAGCTTCCAGACTACCACTGCAGCAGCAGCCCTTCCTCCCAGGACATTTGGCATCACTGCCCAGGGACCCAGCTGGCTTCTCTCGCCTCCTGCTCAGTGCAGCCCAGGAAGGGGCCTGAAGACACCACAGCTTCTACCCCGGACACTTTCTCCTGGACCCCAAGCCCCTGATTTGTATGTATACTTACTTAGGCATGTCCATATAAACACACATGTATGCGCATGTGCGTGCGTGCCATGTACATACATACATACATTATATACATAGTTGTCCCTCAGTAACCTCTGGGGATTGGCTCCAGAAAGCCCCACGACACAAAAACTCTCAAATACTCCGATCCCTTGTGTAAAATCGTGCCGTGTTTACATGTGAGCTGTGCGCTTCTTCCTGTGTTCTTCAGGTCTCTCTGGATTGCTCACAACACCTAATGCAATGGGCACGCTGCATGAATACTGTTAAGCAGCATCGTTTAGGGAATCATGACAGGGAAAAAAGTCTGTCCGTGCTCAGCACAGGTGCAGCTGCTCGCAGCCATCGTGGGCCTGACACTGCCTGGTGCGTGCTAGCAACCACGTGCCTTTTTAAAAACGTTTCTCATCTGTGATTAGATGAATTCACAAACACAGAGAATGTGAATATGAAGGGCCAGGTGTGTATCCTGTATATCCTGTATTATGCAGTATATAGTATAAAGACACACAACATACACTATACAGTATATATAATATATATCACATGTGTGTGCTATGTTACATGGCACATGCTGATTACATAATGCATATTACATATAATCATGAAGCACTTGCTGTGTGCACTTTATTATGCAATCCTCATAAAAACAATGATTGCCTCTACTTAATAAAATGAAGAAATTGAGGTTCAGAGAAGTTAATTGGTTTAAAGACAAATGTGAGGATAGCAGCACACCTGTCACACCTACCCCCTGAGTCCTCTGGGGAATAAAGGAAGGGTTGTGCACACAAAGCACTTAAACCAGGGCCCATGCTGGAGGAAGGGCTTGTCTTGCTGACGATTACTTCTGCACCACACTGCCACACCCTGCGGGGAGCGGGGAAAGCATAGGGAGGCCTAAACCAAGGAAGAAATAAATGATTTGACTATTTGTATTGCAGTAGAATTCACCCCAGGGTCCCTTCACAAGCCAACCCATTTGGTTTAACTGATAGACAGTAGATGTGAAGGCAGAGGCACCCACAGCAGGGCAAGCCATGCTTTCCACAGCTTCCAGCCACATTCTCTGGGCCCAAGTCCACCAAGCAGAGGACACTCAGCTCTCACAGAGGACAGTGGGAAAGCCGCTGGGCTTGACCCCTCACGGCAGCTCTGAGGACAGGCAGGCCCCGTTGGCCTCCTGCTTCCCTAGCCATTTATCACACATCAGCCTCTGCAGAGCCGCCCCAGTCTGGAAGTTTCCTGTTTGTTTCACAAGTACAGAAATCAAGATGCCAGAGAAGGGAGAAACTCCCTCCTTCCTTGGCCCCTGGGGTCGCTGAATCACTCCTGGGAGAGCCTTCCCTGTGGACCGCAGAGGAGACCCCAGGTTTGTGACCAGCAACCAGGACCTCCCTCACCCCCTAGCTCACAACCACTGAAAAGTCCCAGGGTCTCCCTTCCTCAAGTCACTGTGGAGAAGGGCAGGGCCAGCCTGGCTTTCAGGATCTTGGGCAATTTTGTTGGCATCTTGAGAACGGGCAACTCAACGCCTCACACCCAGCTTCCACAAGCACAATTTGATACCTGCTCATGGAGATGGAAACCCCTTCCCCTCCAGTGCGGTGGTTTTCATTATTCCCTTATCACCGTCAGATGAAAAACAACAGGGCCATCATCGGGATAGAAGCGAGGAGCAAGGCTGAGCACACAGCTTTGCCCCCAGTTCAGAGCTGTCTGAGCCTCACGGGGGGTGGGGCCCTACATGCTCACCTTACCTTCGGCTGTGGGCTCCTGGTATTTTGTCACATGGGGTGCCCACCTGCAGGCATGGGGAAGTTCTCAGAGGTTGCTGTTTTGGAACCAGGGGTGTTAAATACATCTGCACTTGGCCTCTCCAATATCCATCGCAAACAAATTCCCAGCTCTCATGGTCAAGGCCTGTGCTGGGCAGAGCTAGCATAGCCTCTGAGTAACCCACCCTTCGTCAGCCCATCCCTACCACCCTCTCCTTCACACAGGCCACCAACCCAGAGACTCCAGGTCTCCTGGCTCCTGATCCCGGGTCAGGAAGAGCAGCCCTGCCCAGCCATCGGCCTAATGCACATTCCACCAAAACTCGAAGGCAGACTGCAGAGAAGCTTCATTAATTTTTCACAAGATTCATCTAACAGTGGCCGAGCAGAGCTGAGGCAAAGCCACATTCCCAGTGCCTGTGCCAGCAGCTCACCAAGGGTTAACCCATTAGCCCACATCCTGATGAGCTCATCCCCACTGGAGCCTGCTCAGTGGCTGGGATTCTCAGCACACAGGCTCCAGGACTCTGGCTGGGATGAAGAACTTGGGCACAAACTCATTGCCGGCTTCCTCCCCACACAGACTGTGTGTGACTCCCAGGTCCCCTACACTTCCCCGGGACCACAGCACAGTAAGTAAGAGGGGATTCCTCCCCTCTGCCCTTCCTTCCATCTCCCTGGAGGAACAAGCTGGGTTTAACTTTGCTTTGAGTATGTTGAGTCTTTGAAGGCAGAGTTGGAAGGCAAAGTGAATGACAAGCAAGGGAGAGGGAACTGTCCTTGGAAGGGGGAGAACCAGCTACTCTCAGGCAGGAGACTGCCCAGTGACAACCCTGGCAGAGAGTGGTGGCAGGGGAGGAGGGACTGCTGCTGTTCTGCCCCTGGAAGTGGGGAAGCTGTGTGCATGTACAACATCCAGCCCTCACCCTTGGCAGTCACTGGGGGCAAGAGCTGGGCCAGGCCACTTCCCCAAGCCTGGTCAGAGGCAGGAGCAAAAAAGTCAGACGTTGAAGTGCAAGACCACCCTGGCCTCCCAGGGCGAGACCTCAGACCCAGCCTGTCCCCCTGGGCATCCCCTATCAGACCCCAGCATCTTCCCATCCCTCCCCACCACAGGTGTGGCAGCTGCTGGGAGGTACCAGGAAAACAGTACAGCATGCCAGCTGGGGCACTCTTCACCTCAGAAAGGGGAAACATGTGGGTGACCATGCCTCGGGGACAAGTATCTGGGTAAACACAGCCTCATCACCTGAGCTATTCTCCCACCTTGTTACCAGGCAGGGCCTGGGCTCCGGCTGCAGGGGGTAGAGATGAGCCGCGCTGTCTAGGCTGAGCATGACCTCCGGAGAACTCCCCTTCCTAGGAGGTCTGTGAGCAGGTGACAGATGGTTGCTGTGCCCTGGTGACAGAGGCAGTGTACTCAGCAGTGCTCCAGCCTCTGCTTTATCAGCTCAGGCACTGGGCCCCACTCACCTTTATCAGAGAGTGTCAGTCGCCAACTCTGTCCTGTTGAGGGACAGGGGAGGGCAGAGACTCACACTGGCAGTGTGGTGGGCCGTGTAGCTCCACTGGGGAAAGAGCAAGACCCTCCTCGTTTCCGGAATTAGAAAACAAACACACCTTGGGTCTTTCTCAGGAGTAGTAAACCGTGTTATTTCCACTTTGTGGCCTGTTCCCCCACTCCTCCAGCTGGCCCTGCTCTCTGGGGCCCAGCCTCCCTGCAGAAGCAGTGCCTGCCCTCCCTCTCCTGGGCTCTGGTCCTTGCAATTCCCAGAATAGTGTGCTCCTATTGGAGAGGAGAAGCCTGGAAGGGGCAGATAACACCAGGCCCAAGCACAGTGGGACTCTTAGACTATCGGGGTCGCCAGGCATGTTATAAAGATGCCAGTTAAATTCGAACTTCTCTTAAATAAATAAATGTTTAATATAAGTATATCCCGTGCAATATTTGAAACATTCTTGTATGGAAAAAAGCACCTGTTGTTTATCTGAAATGCAAATGTAACTGGGCATCTTGTCATTTTATTGCTAAGTCTGGCAACCTATTAATATTGATGGTGTTTTATCAGCTTCCAAGGAGGGTGGGACCAGGGAGGGGCTGGGGAATGCCAAGGTAAAGGTGTGCAGACAGAGGGGAGGCAGGACAGTGGGCAAGGGGCAGTGAATAAAAAGACAGGAAGCCAGCAGAGCTTCCTCCTGGTGCAGCATGTTAGAAATGATCTGTAGAAGACCAGCCACTCTGAGCCTCGGTTTCCTTATCTGTGAAGTAGGGATGATACTGAGACTGCCGTACCGCCCCCTTAGAGCCATGAGGATTGAAGGAGATGCTCATGTGAAGAAGGCTGCGTAAATCAGGCCTTTCATGCTCCATTGGATGATGATGGAGTGACTTTGTGGCCGCTCCATCACTGGCCTTTTGCTGCTCTTCTGGCCTTGGCCCTGGGCCCCAGCTGGAGCCCTCATGTCCTCAGCAGCTGCACTCAGCAGTTCTGGGCCTTGCCCCTCACTCATGGCAGCAGCTGCTGAGGCTCTGTTCACTGCCAGGGCCCCTTTGCTAGTGTTATCTCCACTCACTGGCTCCCCAGTTTGAAATAAAAATCAAAGGCAAGCAGAATAAACTAGAAGAGACAGGCTCCAAACTCCCCTTCAGATCCCAGTTCGCTACTCACTTGCTGGGTAACTTTGGGCAAGTCACTTAAGCTCTGTGATCCTCAGTTTCCTCTCCAGCAAAATGGGATACTAATCATCCCTTGCTCAGCACCTCGTCTGGAACAGTAGCCAGGGCCATGCAGAGAAAAGCATGCAGCATGGTCCCCAGCCCATGGTAAGAGCCTGATAAATGGCAGTTACTATTATTGCACGAAAAGTGTCAGCCCTCCCCAACACAGTCTCTTCTACTTTGGAGAAGCTGCTCGGGGTAGCTTGGTGACTTCAAGAACATCAGCCAGAAGGCAGCCAGTCTCGATGAGGCCTTAGAGGCCAAGAAGGAGAAGAGGAGGGGGCTGGCTCCTTATAGCTGCCTCTCATGTCCCCTTGTTAGGTAGTTCCATCCTACCACCTCACTCCATCACCAAAGGGCATCGTTGACAATTGGGTGAGAAGAAACAGGCAGAGTGACTTGGGATAGTTGCCATGATGAACCCTCCTGCCATGGTTCCACTACTTATTGAATCATTTAACAAGTGCTTGCTGAGCCCTGGCCTCAGAAAAGCACCAAGCTTCCTGCAGAGAGCACTGGAATTTGAGGAAGCCCCGACCCAGCCCCTCACAGAATCTGGGAGGGGATGAAGGGCTCCTGGTGCTGTGCAGATGCATACATGGTCACCTCCAGGGTAGTACTTCACTTGCTTCACTTTCAGCCGCCGCTCCCATTAAGTGGTGCATTTCAGACACTCAAGAATCCATCAGAGGGCGAGTGTTTGGTCCTTATTATCTTGGACACTCATCGCTCACCAGCTTGCATACTCCAGACACCACAGAATCCTGTGCTGGGGATGAATGTATGAGTCCCTGAGGAAAACCCAAAATTTCTCTGCCAGTTCTCTTCCCTCTCATTTGAGACATATCTTCTCCTCATTTCTCAGAGACACCAGTGAGTGAGTGAACGTGTGCGCTGAGCGAGGAAACAGGCACGCCTCGAGCTCCTCTGTGGGGAAGTACACTGCCTTAGTATCTGTAACTGCCCATCTAGCAGAGGGTGGCACACAGGAGTAGCTTGAAAAGTGTTGCAATGTTGATGAATGCTGATAGCTGAGAGCTGATTAGCAACCTGGTGGATGGAAGGTCAACACAAACACTGAAACAACATAAGTAGGCAGGGTCTCCAAGTAAGCGGCAAATACAAATGCATGGTAGATAAGTGGACCGATGCTAACAGAATTAAGAGATAGGCCCCTGGGTTCCTCTCTTGGGATGCTATGTTCCTTTGCTACCAAGCCCAGTCTTTGCTCTGCCTAGGGCCCCCCTGGCTCCCTGAAAGTTTGTGTTTTCCTTCAAGGGATGTCTTTCCAAAGACAAGGTAGAAAAGGTAAAATTCTTATTATTCTAGCCCCATCCTCCCTCCCTCCCTCTCTCCATTTCCATTCCATCCCCACCTGCATCCTCATCTCTACCTCCATCCCCATCCCCATCTCCACCTCCATCCCCATCACCATCACCATCCCTATCTCTACCTCCTTCTCCATCCCCAGCCCCATCCCCAGCCCCATCCCATCTCCATCTCCACCTCCATCACCACCTCCAGCCTCATGGCCATCTCCATCCCCATCTCTACCTTCTTCCCATCCACACCTCTATCTCCATCTGTCTCGCCATCTCCACCTTTATCCTCTGTCTCCAGTTAACAATTTCTCCAAGAAGCACCTTCTCTTTTCTCAAGATCTTCTCTTCCTCAGAATCAGTTACACAGCCTTTCCTATAAGAGTCAGGTGACTCCTCACCCTACAGATTTCCCTTTAATGTCTTTACCCTATTCTGGGTCACTTCACCCCTACCCACACCCTTATTTTGCTTTTCTGGGGTAACGTGTTTCTTGCCCATACCCCTAACCTGGGTCCCTATGTTTCATCATATGGCTTCAACATTATCAACATTCTGCTATCCTTGGCTTAGCTATACTTCCACCTGCTCCCCACCCTGAATCACTCAACTATTATTAAGACTTTTACAGTTATTTTTTTCCTGGTGTGTAATTTACACACATAGAAATGCAGAAATTTTAGTGTACCATATTAACAAATGGATCCTTCTTATACTCCATATCAATACCAGGAGACAGAACATTTTTGTTGACCTCAAAAAATCCTGGTGAGTTCCTCCCCACACTTACAACCACTGTTTGAGTTTTGTCATTTTAGATTAGTTCTTAGAATATTCTAGAACATACACTGTATGTACTCTTTTGTGTCTCATTTCTTTCATGCAGCATATTTATGACACTCATCCATGTTATGTGTATGTCAGAAATTAGTTCCTTTTCGCTGCTTAGTAATATTCCATTGTGTTGTTTATCTTTTCTTTTGCTCATGGACATTTGGGTTTCTTTCTGGTTTGGGCTATTACGGATAAAGCTGCTATGAATATTCATAAACAAGTCATGTATGGACATGGGTTTTCATTTCTCTTGGACAAAAAAAAATCTAGAAGTGGAATTGCTGGATTAAAGGGTAGGTATATGATTAACTTCATAGGAAACTACCAAACCTTTTTCCAAAGTGGCAGTGTCATTACACATTCCTGCCAACAGTGTACCACATCTCGTACCACATCTCTCTGTTTGGTATTGTGAGGTTTTTACATTTTAATCATTCCAGTGAATGTGCGGCTGTATCTCACTGTAGTTTTGATTAGCACCTTTTTGTTGTTGTTGAATATCAACTTCAAGCATTTTTCATGGGTTTCTTTTTTTAAAAAAGATTTTATTTATTTATTTTTTTAGAGAAATGGGAAGGGAGGGAGAAAGAGAGACAGAGAAACATCACTGTGTGGTTGCTTCTCATGCACCCCCAACTGGGGACCTGGCCTGCAACTCAGGCATGTGCCCTGACTGGGAAATGAAGCAGCGACTCTGGTTCGCAGGCTGGCACTCAGTCCACTGAGCCACACCAGCTAATGGGTTTCTTGTTCATTATTTGTCTTCCTTTGAAATGGATCTGTCCAAAGTGTTTGCCCATTTTTTAAATAGGACTGTTTGTGTTTTTATTAATCAAATGTAGTAGTTCATATATATTCCAGATATAAATCCTTTAACAAATACATATTTTGAAAAAGTTTTCTCTCAGTCCATAGTTTACCTATTCATTTTCTTCTCAGTAGGTTTAATGACCAGCAGTTTTCAATTATGATGAAATCTAATTTATTGATTTATTTTTTCTTTCTTGGTTATTACCTTCTCTGTCCTAAGAAATGTTGCCTGCCTTCAGGTCAGCAAAGATATTCTCCTGTATTTTATCCTAACAGCTTTATAGTTTTATGTTTATGTTCAACTTCTGTCCATGATTCATCTTGAATTTATATTTGCTGACGGACTGAGGTGGAGTCAAGTCCCACTTTGGTCCCATGTGAACATCCAGTTGTTCTATCAGCATTTATTGAAATGACTTTCCTGTCCCCATTAAATCGCTTTGGTGCATTTGTCAAAAGGAAGTTGTCCTTGGTTATTGTCCAGCTCACTGGCTGGTTGGTAGAGGGAGCAGTCTGACTTCCCACAAGTCTGAGTTGCAGATAGCAGGTGGGCTTCCTGCTCCAGTAACTGCATAGCTGGAGTTGGTTTCCTGGGCTGGTTGCTGCCGCTTGTGAGTTGGACTCCCATTTCTATATATAGTCTGACCATTGTCTACTTGCATATTCAGCTTCTCATTCATTATATACATTCACAAACATACATAAAAGCAGAGACAGTAATATAATGAACTTTCACATATCCATCATGTAGGCACAATAATTTTTATTTTGTCATATTTTATTCAAAGTTTGATATTTTCCTGTGGATCGTGGCATCACAACATTTCAGCCTTGGATGTTGTTTCAAGATACATCTCAATGTCTATAAAGATGTTTTCTTATGTGCCCACAACATTGTTATCATACTGAATACAAATTTGAAATCCTTAATGTCATCTAATACCTGATCCATATTCAAACTTCCCTAAAAATATCCCAAAATGTCTTTGTACTATTGTTTTTTTCTAGTCAGAATCTAAAGAAAGGAACATACTGCATGTAGTTATAACTTTTAATTATCTTTGTTTAAACATTTTATTGATGTTTAACATACACACAGGAAAGTAGTAATATCAAAAGTATACAGCTCAAGTAGTACACACTCACACCACCATCTGTAGTCAGATCAAGAGTCAGAATATTACCTGCACCCCAAACATCTTTATGCGCCCCTGCTTTCAGACGCTTCCCCCTGCCACCAAAGGTAACCACGATCCTAACCGCCAATAGCATCTGTCGTCTTACAGGTTTTTGAACTTTATTTAAATGAAGTCTCATTTTATGTAAATGGGATTCTATGTAAATGGAAATATGCCTGGCTTGCATTGTCCAGCCTCCTGTGTGGAGATTTATGCATGTTTTGCTGGGTGGGGTTGTCATTCTTCTCATGGTTGCATGGCCTCAGCTGCAGCCTGCCCATTCCTAGACGTTGTGTGCTACAAATGAGCTCCATCCACAAAATCTGCTTTCTGACACTCCAGACTTGACCTAAAGAAACCTACTGAGTCTCTTTTCTGAAACTGCTTCCCCAAAGGCTGAACCAACATTCAAATTCATGCTTAGTCCAAGAGGCCCAACATCTCTGGCTTTCCGCTGTCTCTCACCTAGAGATCCTTACCTTCATCACACTTGCAAAGGCCCTTATTTTAAATTCAGGTCACATGCTGAGGTTCTGGGTGGGCAACTCAACCCAGACGAGGGGGTTAGGAACACTCTAGCACATTCAATCCAAACCCCCAGCAACTGAACCCAAACTTGAAATCGTGGTTCTTCTCACAGAACCAGCTCCCTAGGTGTTGCCAGGCCCCTCACACAGCTGCAGCGTGCAGGCTAAGTCCTTGGAGCACTGCTAAGTGCCAGGCTGTGCACCATGGGACACTGGTGAGTGAAGGGGAGTAAACCCAGCCTGCGCCCAGAGGCAGTTTGCAAGCAAGGAGGGTGGGTAAGGCCAATGTGCAGCAAGGTTCTTCACCAGAATTAGTTTGTCCCCCAGGGTACATTAGGCAATGTCTAGAAACATTTTTTTGATAATTAAGACTGAAAGTGAGGAAGTGCTACTGATGTCTGGTGGGTAGAGGCCAGGAATGTTACCCAATATCCAACAATGCACAAGATGGCACCTATAACAAAGAGCTATTAGGCCCAAAATGTCAACAGTGCCACTATCAAGAAACCCTGGTATCAGAAGAAGAATAGGATCTTTTAGGATTTTAATTAAAAGTTATAAAACTCATACTGTCCCCTACTTGGGGATTTTCAGGAAGCCTGGAGTCTCAGAATTCAAATTTGATTCACCACCCACGAGCCTATCAAAAATAGCTTTAGAAGCCTCTTAGCCCAACTTCTTTATTCTACAAGTGAGAAAACAGGGGCCAAGAAAAAAACTACCTATGATAGCAACCAGGGCCATTCTTGGAACACCTACAATGTGTCACACGATGCAGTAGTGTTTTGTGAAATTTGATAGTCACTGCAGCCCTGTGAGACAGATACTCTGTTATCCTCATTTTATGCATGGTGCTGGTAGGTCTCAGGGGCGGGTAGTAACCTGTCCAAAGTTCCAGAGTTTAGAGGAGGCAAACTGGGTTCAAACAGCCATCTCTCTGATGTCACAGACCTGGATCTTCCTGCCACATACTGTACCTGTGACAGAAGGTGATTCTTCCCATCACAGTGTTCATTCCATGGCCCTACCCTGCCTGGTCGTTCACTATTCTAAGGACACACCTCTTCCTAAGTAAGTCAACTAAATTAAAGGTTCCCATTCTTTGGGATTTCATGGGCCCTTACAGGTTAGATGGTAGGTTAAATAAATGTAGATAGATAGATAGATAGATAGATAGATAGATAGATAGATAGATAGATAGTAGGTAGGTAGACAGTAGGTAGGTAGACAGTAGGTAGGTAGACAGTAGGTGGATAGACATCTACCCAGGATGGCCAGCCTTTTATCTAAGCAAATACAGAGACTAACAAAACCAATGAGCAGCGTCCATCACAGTCATTTCATAAAAGGAAGCTATGCCAAGCAAGGAAGGAAGGACATAATCTCAGAGTAAAAATAGTCCTTTAAATAAATAAATGCAACACTATAAAAACCTTAAAAACAGTGTTCTTATTTCCCTACTGAGCGATTTTCAACCTTTTTCATTTCATGGCACACATTAATTACTAAAAATCTGCTGCACACCAAAAAATGTATTGCATTTTTTGCCAATTTGACCAAAAAAATAGGTATAATTTTGATTCATTCACATCAGATGGCTATTGTTGTGTTGGCTGTTGTCATTTTTTTTTTTTTGGACAATCTAAGGGAAAAGGGCTCAGTGCCCCTGACTAAATGGTCGTGTATTACATGCTTTAAAAATTCTGCGGCTCACCGGTTGAAAATCGCTGCCCCATTGTACTGTGAGTCACTTGTCTGTGTCACCCCATATGCACTCAGAGGTTAGTGAACTGCGGAATGAAGCCCCAAAAGTGAAAAATTTGGACATTCTCCTAGCTGACGAACCCTGGCGACTCACCCAGACCAGTGCGCTCTGCGCAAGTAGCTCTGTGTCTAAAGAACTTGGCCTGAACCCCAGCCCAGCAGCGTAGGAAACGCGGATGCTTCAGCCCGGTCCCAAATTTACCCAGTCCTCAGTCTCTGCCCTTATAAAACAGGAATAGATGGACAACCTCCTCGCAAGGCCAAAAAGTGTGTGAGAAGGGGCTTCCAGTGAGACCCCAACATCGCTAGCTCTCAGTCCAGGAGTCCGTGGTCCCTGCAGAGGTCCCGCGGCCTGGTGAACAGCTCTTGTCCGGAATGCCACGGCCACCCACCTCCAGAGGGTAGCTCTCGGGGCAGCAGTCCCTCCTGACTCAGCCCAGCCCTACTCTGGCACAGCTGCGAACCGACTCCCCCGCCCCCATTCCCTGTGACAATGCCTGCCACGTCTGGTCTGGGTCTTCACAGCAAAGCGGTGGAAACAGTGTCCCAGAGACGACCGACGGAAGGCGTCCCAACGCCCACCTGAGAAACCGGTCGCAATAACCCACACCAGTTCCGGCTACCCCATCCCACAGGGGGAAAGGTCACTTTAAAATGACTACTTAGCTTATGCAAATATACCTCAGGGCTGAAAGGGAGGTGAACACCTGGTGTCTGTACTCACAAAGCACATCCGTCATATTTTCCAGTCTTCAGAAGCAGAAATTCAAGGTTCCTGTCCCTGGATGAGTGTTTATGAGTGTGAATATCTGCATTCTGAAAGCATAGCAGTCTGATAATTCCTGCTTCCTCCCCGTCAAAGAGGAGGACCCCATTTATAACTGCTGTTCCAGAAACAGGGAGCACTGTGTTGTGGGGAGGGTGGGAACACTATCCTAGCTGGTTCAGGCCTGAGTTCCTGGGAGGGTGGCAGGGGTGAGTATTGGGGCGATTGGTTTGAAATTCACATTGTAGGAAGTACTGAAGGAGAACCTGTTCACTAAAGGAAGCTTCTAGGTGTGGAAGGGTCTCGGTGAAGAAGAAACTGCAGATTCAGAGGGTGGGGGCTTGGGGACCACCAGCCGCAGGCCCCCCTCCTCCATCCCAAGCTGTCTTTCACCCAGGGCTGGCACAGTGGTGTCCAAAAATGCTCCCCCTCCATATTTGGGTTTGGCTCTCACTTTTTGGGGTGTGTAATGGGGATCCCTTGTGACAGAAGAATAGCCTAACTTTCTTCTCCAATGAACTTTTTGCCATGGCAAGAAATCTCTCCCACCCCACTCACAGGATGGATGTAAATAAATGCTGATTTGAGTTGGGCCTGAGGTAGCCCAGTAGGAAATGTGAAAGAAGAGGTCAGAAGAAGAAACCTGGAGGAAGGAAGGAAGTAGAGACCAGGGCCAAGGGCCACCAGTGTCAGTCGGGAGAGAGAAGGAACAGAAGCTGGAGAGGGCGATGCTTCAGGCACATTTCCCCAGGCAGGCAGGGGCCCTGCAGAACACAATGAGAGAGTCAGTGGATTCAGGAGACAGGGGGACAGGGTGCCCAGCATGACCCCAAACACAGCAACCCCCTGAGCGTACAGGGGAGGCTGCAGGCTCCCTCAAGGGGGGACTGAGTCTGTGTGAGCAGTGTTGTAAAGAAAGTTGGATTTATTGTTATTGACCAACGGGAAGGAAGGAAGGAGGGAGGGAGAGAGAGAGGAGAGAGGGAGGGGTGTAGTGGGAGAGGCAGAGGGCAGAAAGGAAGCAATCTGTTCACTTACTCATTTGATTAAAGCTGTACAGAATCCCTGGGGCACAGAGAACTGCCCCAGACCCTCTGGAGACAGCTCAAAGGTGAGTCAGGGTGATGGCTTGGTGCTGGCCTCCAGGTTGGTGCCTGTCCTCCCCTTCCTGCCCCACACAGAAGGTATCTAGTATCAGGAGAGTATCTAAAGTCATTCATCTCTTATTGCCTCATTGCAAATATATAGGCATTTGCACTTGAACCCACAACTTCTGATTGTGGGATGAAGGCTTCAATCCCACTGGCACGGTTCTGGGGCGGGGGTGGGCATGGATTTGGCAGGTGAGTGGTGCTTCTCAGCAGCTCTAAAATTGCTCTGCACAGGGGACCACCAGCCTCCACCTGGGACAAGGGGTGAGAGGTCTCTGGTGACTGAGAGGCACACAGATGGGCTGTGGGTGAGAAACGGGAACAGGCAGGTGGGCTTGATTCCATACTGTTACAGGCTTAAGAACAAGAAGGTGGGACTCTGCTGTAATTCACATGGGCGATGGGGAAAGGGGTCATTTAGATATTAGAAGGTTACACTCTGAACCTGACAAAGCTGTGCTGACAAAGCACATAAAATCCCAGGCTTCACTGAAAGATTTTCTCCAGTCCTGGCCGCTGTGGCACAGTTGGTTGGAGCATCATCCCATAAACCAAAAGGTCACAGGTTCGATTCCTGGTCAGGGCACATGCCTACCAAGGTTGCAGGTTCAGTCTCCAGTCGGGGCAGTAGGGGGCAGGCAGCTGATAGATGTTTCTCTCTTACATCAATGTTTCTGTCCTTCTCTATCTCCCTCCCTCCCTTCCCCTCTATCTAAGGTCAGTGGGCTTCTCCTTGGGTGAGGATAAAAAAGACAAAAGTGCTCTCCTGCCCCTATGTTGCCTGGTGTTTTAAGAGAAGAGCAGATGGTCCAATCCAACCTCTGGCAGTGCCTCACCTTGTGGTAAATGGCTTTGCCTCTCTCAGCTTTCACTTTCTCTTCTGTGAAGTAGGATGAATGCTTAACTCACAGGGGTATAGTGAAGTTCAAATTTGACATTTAGTGCCGTGCCTGGCACACAGCAGACACTACACATGTGCACACACACACACACACACACACACACACACACACAGGATGATGTATTAGGTGCCACTCTAATGGACAATGACACAATTCATGGAGTGCTTGCAATATGCTAGATATTGTTCCAATACATCCATGCCTTAATTCATCAAACCCTTTTGAAAACCCTATAAATAGTGATATTTCCCCATTTTATAGATAAGAAATTTGAGGCACAGAGACATTAAGTAACTCACTGAAGATCTCAGAGCTAGAAAGTGATTGAGTCTGAGGATGCCAGTGAATAAACTGTTGATTTTGGTTGCTCAGTGGACACCACTGTACCCTGTTTTGAATACTAAAAGCAGTTGATTAGAATGATACTGTGTTTATCTCTCACAAGAAAACAACAAAGTGGCTTGAGTGGTTTCTTTTTTATGTGATTCTCATCTGATTTCCCTTTTGGCTTCAGCACCAAAACCCTGAATAGCCCTCCACTGAGAGCCAGGCTGGAGACGGATGCTGGGAGCAGGAAGGGGACGCAAGGAACCCTTTGGCTTTGCTCTTGCTTCTAACTGTTGCAAGTCCCAGGTATTGGGTCCTGAGGAGCTGTGACAATGGAGGCTCTTCCCAAAGCCCCAGAGGCTGATGAGAAGTCTCCAGAATCCAAGGACCTGCTGCCCAGCCAGACTGCCAGCTCCCTGTGCATCAGCTCCCGAAGTGAGTCTGTCTGGACCACCGCCCCCAAGAGTAAGTGGGAGATATACCGCAAGCCCATCATCACCATGTCCGTGGGTGGCGCCATCCTCCTCTTCGGTGTGGTCATCACCTGCTTGGCCTACACCCTGAACCTGGTTAAAAAGTACTTGACGGCCCTTAAGATGATAGGGCCTGCCTTCCTGTCCCTGGGACTCATGATGCTGGTGTGCGGGCTGGTGTGGGTGCCCATCATCAAAAAGAAACAGAAGCAGAGACAGAAGTCCATGTTCTTCCAGAGCCTCAAGTCCTTCTTCTTAAATCGCTGATGGCAACCGCCCCTTCTATCCTCCCCATCATTCCGCCACCTCAACCCAGAGAAGGAGGTCCGATGACCAACATCCAACACCCCATCTTCTTGGTGGTGGGCTTTGCCATAAAAACGATCCAGGCTGGCTGCCTTCCTGGAACTGGGGGAAGGAGAGAGCTCAGGGCTCCCCTTCTGTGTAGCTGGGGCACATTGCTGGACGAACCTCATTCAGTGTCTGTTATTACTGAGGCTTCCCTTGGACCCTGCCTGCAGCCATCCCTTTCATGACCCCCATGCCCTGCCATGCATTCAGGAGTCACTCATCTAGTCTCTGCCACGTGCTATGCATGTTGGGAAATTCCTGGGGTGGGCTGTGCCCCAAGGAGAACCTCATGTTTATGCATCTGAGTGCTTGAGCTGGATTCCACATTTGCATCCTTCTAGAACTAAACTGACCAACAGGAGTGGTCCTTCAGAAAGGGGAGGGAGGGCTGACCCCACCCCTGGGTTTGCCAGCCCAGCTTCCTTCATGGGTAAGATACTGACTTGCATTTCAAGAGATTAAACAAGTCATAAGTATCAAACATTCCAAAGAGTGAACAGTGAAGGGGGTAAGGAAGGCACATTTTCCCTAGACGAGGCTCAGGAGCCGGCCAGCCAAGGAAGTCCAATTCTCAGTTATATAGTATTTCCAGAGGCAATGGGGCATGCTCGGGGATGTCACAGTTTCCCCTTGACCTTCTAACTCCTTCTCCTTGACTGCCCTCCCCTCTGAACTTGCCAGCTAGTCAAGAACAAGTGCATGCTGCCCTAATGTCCTCTTGGCCCTACCCTGGATTCTAGAACAGCAACCTGGAGAGCTGCAGAAAGTTCTGTGGGATTGCTCTCACCTTCACCTGCACTGAGAATCAAAACCAAGAAGGTGGCATTCCACCCTTGAATGGTCTGTAGGTATCCAGACATGAAATCCAGTTTCAAATATGTCTCCCTGCCTCCACTCCCCAAACAAGCAAACATATCTCAAGTGCCCTTCTATGGGCCAGGCCTTTGGTTGAAAGCAAGACAGGCACATTCTCTGTTCTAATCTTTCCCAAGTGGGAGATACAGCCCAGCCAGTGAGCATTAGAATACCATGTGCTGTCCCTGGATGGGAAATGGGGAGATGTGGGAGCATGCAGGGAGCATCAAAGCCAGACCTGAGAGAGGACAGAGAGATTGCTGGGCTGTGTCACTCCAACAGAGAACAGCAGGAAAGATGCACGCTAACTCAGAGAAAGGAGAAGCATTTGGAGCAGCAGGAACTGTCTGTGCGAAGGCTGGGGAGGAGGGAGCGTGATGAAATCCAGGAAACTGCATAGTAACTTTCCTGACCTCCCAAATGTCAGGCTTACTCCTTTCTTGTGGGCTGTTCCTCACTGCTCAAGTGCCTCAGGGCAGCTTCTCCTGGGAGACACTGAGGGCCTCCTGGGTGTCTGGGAGAGACAGGAAGGGGGTTTCCAGAGGGTCCACCCAACAGAGAACACCCACGTGTTAGGTGTTCCCAAAACTTGGGGTTTTCTGTAGTAGTCAGAGATGCTTAGGTGACAGACTGGGTGGGGTATCTGTGAGAGAGTATGCTGTCCCTCTATGCTCTCCCAAGCCAGGCCCACGCCCAGGGAGAGCATTTGATCACAAGCTGTGAGTGAAAGGTGTCCTGCACTGCCATCACCCTTGGCTTGAGCTGACTCCCTTCACTCCTTAGTCTTCTGACCTCCCGGTCACTATGGCAACCCCTTTCTCTAACAGGGCTCCAGGTTTCTCCATCCTTCATAGTGTTTCTATATGCAGAGTCAGAACCTCACCTTGGTCCCTCTGCATCATGGGAAATCCCATGAAGGCAGGTACCTGTGACATTCGGACACCCCCTAATCCTCCTACCTAAGGAACCAGACTTCTGGAAGCAAGTGGCCTTTCAGCTTCACCCAGAATGGCCATGTTTCATTCAGTCAGTGTGGCTAGGGTCTTTTGCTCACCTGTCCCCTGCACACAGGTGGTCCAAATCAATATCCTGGTGATGTTGCAAGTGCTATGTTGCTAATAATAGTTCCAGTGCCTCAGGTGACCAGGCTTGCAGATCATTTCCTTTCTCCTAAATGAAGGCAGAGTCAGTATTGGCCCTGTAACATCATTCCCAAATTCCCTGATGCTTTCTTACACAGGGGAGCAAATGGGCTGGTCTCCCAGTTAGCTCTTGGGAAATCCACACTCCCTGTGTCTCAGTTCACCTGCCCAAACGCTGTCTGTCTGGGCCTGGCTGTGGGAAGAGGTGGGTGTTACTACCCACTATGTCTTACAGGCAGGAAGTTTGGGGACCTCCAGGACTCTAGAAAGAGTCCCAGTCCTGGACTCATCTTGCAGTCTGCAGCAGTTCTTATCCATATTCCCTGCTCCTTAAGCTAGTTTCTCACCAAGAACAATTAGGAAAGGGCTCTGAGGAATTATTCCCAAGCATCATTCAACCCCACTGAGACCCTCCATTTGAATGTGAGCCTAGGAGCATGCCAGCGTCACACTAAGGGGCTTTTGCCAAAGACCATCACCCCATGGAAGTCTAAGGTATGGGTGCACCTGATCTGTGAGTACAGGTCACCTGCCACGTTCTGGACCAAAGCATCACCACCATGACTCCTGTTATACCTGTGGGTTGGAACACAGGGCCAGCATCCATGTGTCCAGCTACCTGGATTGTATTACCACTGCCCCCACCCCCTCCACAGCTATTCTGTATGGGAGAGTTCAATTTATCTGAGGCCTAAAGGAATTGGTGTAATGTTGAATTGTATTCGACATTCTACTTATCAGTAAACTCTACTTATTCTATTTCAGAGGGCTGCTGTGTTTTCATTCTGTTCCGTCAGAAATTCCAATATTATAGCCCCTAATTCATTCCTCTAAACTGCCCTTCCCTCTCATGACTACATGTTCTCATGCCCTCCTCCGGGGAGCTGTCCAGAAGAAAGGGGACAGTATGGTTCCATGCATGGTTCCTCGGGTGCCTCACAGCAGCTGATGACCCTGTTCTCCATAAGTTAATAGCCCATAAGCAACAGATCAGGGATTCAGGTCCACAGCTGCCTCCAGAGCCCCTGTGTTTTCATCCCCTGAACTCCTGGTTTTATGCCATGTGAATGGCCAGAGGCAGGAACGGAGGGTCTCCAACTACTAGCAGGAATGACGCTGTCAGAGCAGGGTGGCCTTGGTCCATCCAGCCTTTGTCCCACAGGCCAGACTCTCCTGCTGACCAGTAGGAGGCTTTGGAACTGCCTGGCACTGGTTATTGAGACTTCTTGTCACACTGAAAGCCAAGTGCATAACCCCCTCAAAAGTTCAAGAGCACCTCCCACAGGAGTGCTCAGAACCAGAGCAGCAGCCAAGACCCAGCATCATTTCCCAAGGGCTTGGTGCTGATGAACTGCAGGTCTTCCCACAGGGACAGATGTTGTGGGCCATTTGCCCTGCTCCCCATTTCTCAAAATACCCTCCCTGTCTCATTCAAGACTACAGAGGAGGCACCAATGAGCCTTGGACCCGGTTCTTCCTTGGTCCTGCTAAACAGGGTTGCACATGTCCAGGTCCTACCTCTGTGCATCACGCCCCTGAGCCTGTGCTCCAGCACCCATGGGGAGTGGTGAATTCCTGTCTGAGATTTCCACCTGTGTAGGCTGCACACAGCTCCAGGGGCCCCACGGGCCCCACCAGCCCCTGACCCTGTGGTCGGCTCCCTTGGGTCTCCCAGGGGGCCTGCTATTCCTGAGGAAACATGCTAACAGAAAGGGGGACCCAGGCCATCAGGCAGTTCAGCTCTCCTGCTCTGCAGAGAAAGAAGGCTTGGCAAGGGTCACCCCCAGAACGACGACCACCTCCCACTGCGCAGCAGGGCCCTCTGGCAAAACCACTAAAGTGACTGCGCAGAATTGGGAGAGCAGTTGCCACAGGCCCTCTGATGATTACATAGACCAGGTTGGGCTCATCTCTGATCAGTAAGGAAACATGGACATAAATAATGGCCACTTCCTGTGGGGTTACAGGAAATGTGACTCTATTATGACAGCAGTTTACCCAGCTCATTCATAATCCCCCTGCCCCATAGTCCCTCCCTCTCTCTGACCGTGTTCTCAGACACCATCTCTGGATGCACCCCTCAGAGTAGCCATGAGCCCGGCATCTCAGTCCCTGAGCTCCGACCTCACCAACAAGAGAAGAAGATGTTCGGGTCACTTCCCCCACCAGACCGCACTTCTTTCCTGAGACCCTGCCATGCAGAAGCAGCGGTGAGGGTCTGTCCTTCCTGGAAAGTTGTCTCCCTGAAGGCTCCTCCCTAGGCCTCACCTCTCCTCACTGTAGTCCTTCTCTGAATGATTTTCCCCACAACCATGGCTTCAGCTAGTCTCTGTGGGTGGTGCCTCCCCAAATCTAGCCTCATATGTCTAAATGCCTACTGGAAAATATGTTAGCCTCCTATTGCTGCTGTTAAAATAAAATCATCATAAATTTAGTAGTTTCAATGGAAAAATAAATTTAAAAAGTTTTTAAAAACTTCGTAGTTTAAAACAATCAATTTTTTTTTTTTTTTTACTTTTCTTACTTACATTAAATACATCGGTAAATCAGCAGTCGCATTCTGTTACCACGATTGTTATGTTGGAAGAGGAAGAAGGGAGGGGAAAGGCAAATGCTTTCTCAGAAGAAAAAAAAGGGACCCCCAAAAAAACTGATCAAAAGAGAAAAATGAAGAGCTTGGAAATAAAAACAAAGATTCCCCAAGCCCAGTAGAGCTCAAAGGACAGCAGAGAGCTGGTAGGAAGTAGAAGGAAGGCAGCAGATCTTATCACTCGGCAAGTCAGAAGTCCAAATCAAATCTCACAAGATTCACTCAAGTTGAAATGTGGGTGGGCCTGCGTTCCTTCTGGGGGCTCACAGACAAAATCCATTCTGTGCCTTTTCCAGTTTCTAGAAGGCGCCCCATTCCTTGGCTTGTGGCCCCCTCCTCCATGCTCAGAGCCAGCAATCACATCAGTCTGACCTCTACTTCTGTCATTACATCTCCTTCTCTGGCTCTCCTGCTTCCCTCTTTCACTTATAAGGACCCTTGTGGTCCTATTGGGCCTTCATACATAGTCCAGGACAATCTCCACATTTTAAGAGCCTTGTATTAGTTAGCTCTGGCTGCCATAACAATGTATCACAAACTGGAGGCAGAAGGGACTTCAACAACAGATATTTATTGTCTCACAGTTCTAGAGGCTGGAAGTCCAAGGTCAAGGTATCAGCAGGGCATGTAGATGGCCACCTTCTCCCTGTGTCTTCAAATGGCACCCACTCTGTACATGTGTGTCCTAATTTCCTCTTTGTGTAAGAACACCAGTCTCGTAAATCAGTGCCCATCCCAATGGCCTCATTGTAACCTAGTTAGCTCTTTAGAGACCCCGCCTCCAAACACAGTCACATTCTAAAGTACTTGGGGTTAGCACTTCAATATCAATTGGGGGTGGGGACACAATTCACCCCTTAACTTAATTATACCTGCAAATTCCCTTTTGCCTTGTGAGGCAACCTAGCCACAAGTTTCAGGGATTAGGGCATAGACATCTTGCGGGGGCATTATTCTGCTTGCCACAAAAACCTTCACTTTCACACCTCCAGCAGCTTCCACTCAATCTGCCCCAAATAGAATTCGTCCTCCTGCTCCTCCTACATCACCTGTCTCAGGGAGTGACACTCCTATTCACCACCATTCAGCAAGGCCCCCAAGCCAGAAATATGGAGTTTTGGGGAAAATGTCAGAGACTACTACTTCCCCATCCAATATCCTTTTCCCCATCTTCCTTGGCAATAAAACCTCCATTTTACTGGAGGCAGCAATATGCTCGGCTAAATTACGATATTCCTCAGGGTCCCTTGTGACAGGAGTTGAGAAATGAGATGTATGTGAAAATCACTAGGTGGGGGCAAGACTAGCTCTTCTTCTGCCAGCTCTCTTCATGTCACCCTCCCTTACCTGAACAGACCCAATGGGTGGGACCATCTTGGGCCGTGAACTGATCTCGAGACCAGAAGCCACCGTCCAGGAGAGCAGAGCAGAGAGTTGGAAGATTCCCTCGACGCGGTGACATCTGGGAGATGCTGGACTGCCTAGCCCATCTCCTACAGGAGCTATAAGTGCAACCTCTCATAAAGTCACCAGTATTTAGGGTCCATTACTGGCAGCCAAATACAATCCTTATGTAAGTGACAGGTCTAGGCGAAGAGCTATTTTTTTCCTCTAACCCAAATACCACTGGGTTAGATCTGGAACTGTTACACCTAGAACAAAGACTGTCGTAAATATAAGTTCCAAATCAGAGCAATTGTTTTGGTCTCTACCTCAAAGCAGTCTGTGAGCCTCTAAGGAGAGAGGAAGGAGGGCAAGGTTGGTAGGAGCAGTTATGACCGTGAGGGTCTCAGGCTTCTTGCCCTCCTATCTCTGATGCAGCAGGGACCTTCCTCAGACTGGGCCTCCAACTGGTGGATGGGGAAAAGTTCGGTGTCCACACAGGGCACCCCTGGCTCTCTGTGACCTGCCGGGCTGTCCCACTTGTTCTAAGAGCTGAGGCAGGGGTGGGTGGGAGAGAGTGGCAGGAGAGAACTGATAGTATAAAACTAGCAACCATGACTTGAAGGAGACAACTGGATGCTCAGCTCTCTCACAGTTGTCAACACCAAGGTAACCAAAACTTCCTGAACATAAGGTGTTCTGTGTTGGTTGAGTGTGTAGGATCTGGAGAGAGCTGCCTGGGATCACATCTCACCTGGGCTCAGACACCACACCTCACTTGTCCAGAGTCCCGTGTTTACGGCTGGTGTTAGTGAGAATGCCTGCCTCCTTCCGAGTGTTCACTGGAATCATCTACATTAGGTTTTTCTGTAATAAGCCCCGAATATAAGTTTTTATTAATGGAACAGACTATACAAGGCAGTCTAGGCAAGATTCAGAAATTCTCAATGATTATAGATGAAGAAAGAATGCAAATCTGTACAACTGGCTGTAAGATGATTGGGGGGGAAGAGAATTGTTGAGGGCAGGGTTACTATGTACTGCGCTCTCTGGGAAATAGGAACCTGACACTAGCCACTGACCTTATTTTAATATGTTTGACCCTCCCTCCTGCTCTGCCTTTCAATCCCCCTTAATCAATCACCAAGGCCTGAGGTTTCTGCCACCTCAATATCTCTCAAGGATGGCAATTCCTCTTGGGGCCAAGGCAGCTCATTCATCTTTCAGCAAAATTCATATTTCCCCTCTACAGTGAAGTGAAGTTGCTCTCTCAGCAGGTCCACGTGCCCAGAACTCCTTGCATCCAGGTGTGACCATGGGACTGACCAGCTCAAGGGGACAGCAGCCCCAAGGGACTGCAGGGCTGGGCCTTGGAAGTTCTTCCCCACACGAGCTTCTCCTAGCTCTGTGCTGAGCCACAGGTGGGGAGCCTGGGTCTGAGTCACCCAGGTGAGTGTTTGTGTCTCTCCACAACTACTGCGTGGAAGCCCCAACCCCCAATGCACGTGGAGGTGGTGGCTTTGGGATGTGATCAGGCTTAGAGGAGGTCTCGAGGGTGGAGCCCCGGTGATGGGATTAGCGTTCTTAGAAGAAGAGGAAGAAACACAAGACACACTCTCTCTCTTTCTCTCTCCCCACCCATATAGCAAGGAAAGGCCATGTGAGCACCCAGGAATGATTTAGTGTCACCGGACACCAAACCCATAAGACTTCCCAGCCTCCAGAACTGTGCAAAGTGTCTGTCGTTTAAGCCACCCTGTGGGTGGTGTGTAGTTGTAACGGCCGAGCGGACTAGGACCGTCAGGAGAGCCCCGTGAGGACCAGGGACACCGCGCTGGACTAGTGAATAAACAAACTGGAAGTAAGCTCTGATCACTGTTCAGATCACTCAGATCATTGTTCAGCTACCGCACTGTTGGGGCTGCTCGTCACAGCAGCTATTCCAGGGGGCCTGCCACAGGCATTGCTCTGCCTTGAGCTGCGTCATCCGCCGTCTTCCTGGCACTGCTCCAGCTCTCTGACCTGCTCCCCGACCTCTGTCCCATTCTCCTCTAATCTTCTGCACTCCGTACCAGGAGGACCTTTTCCCCAATACAAAGTCTTAACAAGCTCCTTCCTTCTGCCTCGTCCCTTTGCACAGTCTGAGCTCCACTCTCCTGAGAAGGATTCACTCCTCCCCCAGCAGCAAGCAGGCCCAGTTCCACTGCAGGTCTTTCAGCTGCTCCCCCACCTTGGCCCCTCTGTCTGCCCCTCACTCAGCTCTGCTCTCGCCTCTCAGTTTGTCTGGCTCCCTCTCGCTCACTCTGCTCTTTCCCATAGCACTTTTTTTCTTCCGCTAATCTGCTTATGACTCTATATCACAGTTGTCCACATCAGCTCCTGCTTGCAAAGTAAGCACTTACTGGTTAAACACAGTTACAGTCCTGAAAAACTTGGAGGCTTTGGCACTGAACAAACTTGGATTCAAAATTGGTCTGTACGAGCTCATTTGTATACTACATGACTTTTTTGCATTTCTACTCAGATTTTCACTTATGTGTGGGAATGATCATCACCTCATCAGGTCCTTCTCAGGATTAAATAAGGTAATAGTGCTAATAGTACATAGTAGTTATTCAGAGTGTTGTTCACCAGTTGTTCATAGTAGTTATTCAAAGTGCTAATAGAACACCATAGAACATAGTTCACTAAAAGGCACATTGTGTATTACCTTTGTCACAGGAAGAGAAAAGTTTAAGCTACAGGCATAACATGGGAATTCCCAAATCCTCAGTTAGAATAATTTATGCTTGAGTGTGCAAAGCCATAAATACACTCTTCCAGGTAGGACGTAGAGAGCTGATTTTGAAGAAAGAAATGCAGTGTTTTTGTAACCAAGTGCAGGCTCTTCCTGTTCCACTACTGTAATTATATTAGACAGCCTCTTCCCAGACTAATTCACATGTGCACATTTCACTTAGAGCCCAGGTAGAAACCTCATAAAATTCAGGTAAGAGCCCCATGTGAATAATTCTGGGAACAGTTACCAAACACTCCCCTGGAGCCCATTCCCTGGGAAAGAGAAGAAACGCCCCATGTCACAGCCTGCGATGACTGCCCGTGCAGTGACTGCCCACTGGGAAGAGGGTGCAGCTGCTTTCAGGGGCTTCTCACAGGAGCCAGACTGAGGAGTGGCTCCAAGTACATGTGCCACAGTCAAGGCTAGAGCAGCCGCTTGCCGGTTCACCCCCACAAAAGGATGAAAGGGGGTGAGGCTGGCTCCCAGGGAGGTGGGTGCAGTGAAAAGAGGCAGCCTGGAGTGAATATTGCCGCGTGTGGCCGGACCAGCTGCTGCAGAGTGGGTGAGTGGTGGAAGGGACGTCCAGAGGCTGAGGCCAACTGGGAAGGCATGGGATGGCTTGCACAGCCTGTTCCCAAATGGGCTGTGAAAGACATCATTCATGCATTCACTCAACAAATGGCTGTACTGAGCACCGGGGAGAAGGGACTAACAGAACAGACACAAATTCCTGCTTTCTGGCACTTCCCTTCTGGGAGGGGCAGACAGACAGGCCCTACATCACATGGACAAGATGGTGTCAGAGCACGACAAGGGCCATGGGGTGAGAGACAATCATACATGGAAGTGTGGTTAGCTGCAGGAGGGCCCTCTGGGTCAAACACTCCAGCAGAGATGGGAAAGCAAGGGCAGGGGAGGGAAGAAGCTGGTGTGTTGGAAATGCTGTCTTTCCTCTTTCCCCCACCTCTCTGCTCCCCACTCTGGTGTGACTTCCAGGCCAACCCACCTTGAAGGGGGCCTGGTGTGGACACCATGCTGCCTGGCCTGTACCTTGGTGGTGTCACCTCTCTTCTACTCATCCTGCTGTGATTCTTCCTGTTCCTCCACCACACAGGCCCTTCTGGAACCCTCTTCCTCTGTGTGACCATTCAACCCTCCATCCCTCTGCACCAGTCACCTTTTGCAGTCACCCAGTAGCCACCCCCAGTGCCCACATCCAACCCTGACTTTAATCCATGTCCCCCAAGTCAGCCACCACTGCTGAAACCTGTGCTGAGCTCTGGACAACACGTTCCAACCTGGTTGGTCCTGCATCTCCATTCGGATGGTCTTCAACTTATATACAACCTGTGTCAAAAGAAATTCATTGTATTTCCCCATGTTGCCTTTTAAATCCACCTGTGTCCCCAGTGTCCATGGAGGGTAACACCATAATCAATCCAAAACACTGGGCTAACCTCCTTCTTCCACACCCTCCCTGTCCAGTCTGTCTGCTGAACACGTTGCCTACTCTTTCCTCTTTGCTCCATCCCCAGTGCTCCTGGGTTGGGTCACCAGTTTCCACATGGGCCTTCAGATTTGACCAGCTTCATCCAGTCTCCATATTTTGACCACTTCTGCCTGATGCTCCCCTGGAATCATTACCTGCTCCATCCTAGAGCAAGGTGAAGCTCATACTCCTCCAACTTCCTAGCACTTCCCACTCCTGTCCCAGCCTCACCCACACCCCTGACTCTCACCCTTCACCCCGGACCTACAACTTAGTACATCCCACTACATCAGACTTCTGCAGCTTTCCCTATGCTCCATCCTCAGCCTGGACTATTCTGATCTCCTTTTCATCCAGCTAGCTCCTAGCTCCAGCATCACTTCTTCCAGGAAGTCTTCCTTGAAGTACCCTGTAGTTACCTTTCTAGCACAGGCCAAGCCGATTCCTTCTGCTTTACATTTAGTGAATCCTGTCATTGAAGAACTGTGTGGTACACAGTGCTTGCCAAATGAATGAGTGGTGGCAGTTTGTCCTTACAACTACTCTGCTCTCATTTTGCAAGTGAAGAAATTGAGAATCAGAAATACTCTGCAACTTGCCCGAAGTTATGAGCCATCATGCGCAGAGGGAAAATGGACCCAGGGAGAAACCTGCTTCAGGCTGTACCTTTGCCCACCCCCATGCCTCATGCTCCTTCCTTCTCCAGTAAGTAAAGCAGCAATTTGGCTCAGTGAGGACAAAGTGGAAAGAGATGTTCCACAATTCTGTGTGGGTTTAGAGAGTGGGTCCCAAAGAAGCCAATGCAAGCACAAGTGTTCTGAGCCCCAGGCCACTTGCCGAGAGTCTGGCACAGGTGCCCAGGGAAGCTGAGGATCCACCCCCAGCTGGATGAGCAATAGCCTGCCCTGTAGGTGCCACTACAGACAGGTCTGAGCAAAGACCCTGGTCCCCTTGTGCTTCCCACTATTCCCTCCTCCTACTTTCCCACCTTCCTCCTCAAGTAACTATCTACCCTTAGACATCATCACTGGGAGAGAGCCCAGTGGCCTCCCAGAGTCCACAGGCACCAGCACAGTGTGGAAGCCATGGGGTCAGAGGCTGGTCCCTTGGCTAATAGGGGGCCAATTGGGCTTGAAACTGGGCCTCTGAATCCTAATGCTGAAGTACCCTGTTTGGGAACCCAGGGTGCTCAGGAGAGCCAATGTGAGCATGGCCAACGAGGAGAGGTCCCACCTTCTCAAGCGATGAATGGTGCTCTCCAATATGGTAGCCACATCTGACTGTTTCCGTTCAGATTAAATTAACCAAAAGGAAATATAACTAAATATTCGGTTATACAATGACACCAGCCACATCCTAGATGTTCAATAGCCATGTGTGCTGGTTGCTACCATGTTGGACAGCAGAGATGACAGAGCATTTCCATCCATGCTGGACAGTGGTGGTCCATCCTGACATAGCCAAGGCCCCACTCAGGCATGGGGCTCTTGAGACCAACGCTACTCCTGCATCACACACAGACTACATATGGCTTCCATCCTGAGTCCTCACTGCCTTCCTGACCTGGAAAAGTAAAGCTTTTTCTCCTGGTTTTCTATTTCTGTTTATCTTTTATTTTCAGCATTTATCTTTAGTGTCTTCTTTCTTCCTACTTTCTTTAACTCCTATTACTTTTTTTCTAATTTCTTAGGATACATAATACTTTTTAAACAAAGTGTATAAATTAAAGTATTATAACATTTCAGCTATGCACATGTTCTAGGGTCTGCTGAGCAACGTTGTGCCTACAGTGAGTGAGGTTGCACCGTGCACTTAAAAATTTGTTACAAGGGTAGTTCTCATGTTGTATATTCTCACCACACTAAAAAAAATTTATAATTTAAATTTTAGTTAATTAAAAGAAAACATTATTTAGCTTTTCTAATTACTTAAATAAATATACTTGGCTGTGATATGTGAAATTCTGAGATTTAAGTGGGATTTTAAATATCCCACTGTAATGGCTTTTTTTTTCAAATCATCTAACCATGGCATTAGCCTCCTGTTGGATGTTCTCCCTTCAAGGATGAATTCCCCCTCAAGGCCAGCTCCCCAGCTCTCTGTGAACCAGGCTATTTACAGGCTCTCTGGGGTTGTTCTCCTTGTCCTGGACTATCCATCATTGACTCCTTATCTTCCAGGTAAAAACTACCCAGCCAGTTTCCTCTGGCCAGGCTCAGAAGAATCAAGGTACTTGATCAAACCCCATGGGTCTATCTGCCTAAAGCCCTGACAGCCATAGGCTCAGAGGGGCAATGAGCAGGCACATTGCAGAAGGGAGCGGGGGACAAGGGCCATTTTCTGAGAGTCCCCCCCACCCCACCTTGCTCTAGCCCTGAGAAGATATCTTAGCAGGCTTGATCTTTCAATGACATTGCACACAACTGACCACTCATTTCTTTTTGAAACATTCTCTCTCTTTCTTTGGATTCAAGATGCAACCAGCTCATGGTTTCCTTCTCTCTGTGGATGCTCTTTTTCTGCCTCTCTTGCCAGCTCATCCTGCTCTGCCCAAGCAGGACATGTGGGAGACCTCAGGGACCTGTCCAAGGTCCTCTTCTCTTGTTGTGCTCTGTTCAACACGTGAGCAGATTCCTTTCCACCAATTTGTTGCTGACTCACAAGTTCATGTCTCTAGTCCAGCACTAGAGCTTCCAAACAATGTATCCAAACCCATTATGTCCAATTTGAACTCGGGGATTTTCGATCACACCAGGCTCTCTTCCAGTGTTTTGTCTCAGCAGACACCATTAGCATCCAGATTTGCAAAACACAAGCCTGGCATCCAATTAGGAGTCCTTACCTTCTCCTCAACTTCATCCTGAATTCATCACCACACCCTGTCAGTTTCACCCCCTGGCTGTCTCTCCAGTACATCTACTTCCTTCCATCAGCAGCCACCAGTTCTGCCCCTCCAGGCTTGCCACCTGCCACCTGCCAATTCTTGCCCCTCCAGTCTGTTCTTACACAGCAGCCAGGGTCCTCTTTAAAAACATGGATCACATCACCTTCCACTTGAAACTCTCCAACAGCCTCCCAGTGCTCTTACAGGGAGGGCGCCAACACAGCCCCTCACCTTTCTTCCTCTTGTCTCAGCCACACCCAAAGGGCCTCCTGCCACCACACAGCTTTTGCACATGCTCCTGCCTCTGCCTAAAAAGCTGTCACCTTCTCCTCACCCCTCCTCACCCGGCCTCACCTGCACATTCTTTGGATCACAACTCAAACATCAGTTCCTCAGGAAGCCTTGAACGACATCTTTCTTATGTTCTTGTAACATAACAGCCTTTTATCATGGACCACTAAAGTCTGTCACATTCAGACATTAATCTTTCTGATTGATTAACTGTCTCTTTCTCCTTCTCACAACTGTAAGCTTCCTGAAGGCAGGCAATGTATATTCTCTTGCTCACTTATAGCTGACTTTGCACCTAAAGATGGCTCAGCAGCTCAACATTGCTGAGCCTGGGCCCCCAGTGGAGCCCACTGGTGGAGGCAGTCAGGTCTGTAGTTCAGGCCAGGAGCCTGCACTGTGGCACTGAGCAGATACCCTGGGGCTTGGCCCTGGCCTGGCTGGTGGAAGAAGGGGGTCCCGGATAGTGGAGCCTTGAGCAACTTAACCCTGGGACCTTGCAAACAGGCTTTGCAGCTGAGTGCTCCCGAGGCAGGTGAGTGATGGCAAGAAAAACGGTGAGAGACAGATTGATCTAGCACCAAACCCAGCAGCTATGCCAGTGGTAATGCCTGGGGAGTTGCAGCTCTGACATCTCTCACCATGTGCCCAGCAATGAGTTTAGAGCTGAGTGCCGGCAGAAACAGGTGACAAAACCAAACGGGCATCACAAAAACACCTAGAAGTGCAGTGGACCATTTATTTCCCTGAGTGATAAGACCTCAAGGTATTATTGTGGAAGCACTTGGCTTTGGAGAAGGAGCTGTAGGGAGCTGCTTCCTCAGGAACAGGGGGGAAAGGAGAAAGGGAAGACACAGAGGGACATTGAATGTATCTGAGCAGAGGAAGGGGAATGCTGGTAAAACAGCCTGAGCTCTCCCAATAAGCTGGGAGTGCCCCGGAGTTGTCAAATGAATCTAGTGAGTAAACACAGAGTACTGAGTTACAAGGAGAAGACAGAGCCACTCCCTGTCTGAAACCAAGGCCCAGACTAGTGAGGGAGACAGAGAACTCAAAAAATTACTTCCATAAATATAACAAGTACTGCTGTAAAAGTAACTATCAAATTAAATAGGAATCCATTTCTTATTCATTAGGATGGCTATTACCAAAAGAACAGAAAACAAATGTGGACAAGCCTGTGGAGAGATTGGAACCTCCTTGTGCCCTGCTGGTACAAATGCAAGATGGTGTAGCTGCTGTGAAAGCTGTATGGCAGTTCCTAATATATCAAACATAGAATTACCACATGAGCTAGCAATTTCACTGTGGACATATACCCAAGAGAATTGAAACCCATGTCCACGGCAGCACTATTTACAACAGCCGAAAAGTGAGAGCAACCCAACTATCTGTGAACGGATGGATTGATAAGCAAAATAGAGCATATGATGATACAATGGAATATTACTAAAAAGGACAGAAATTATGACACATGCTACAATATGGACAAAACTTGAGGACATGATGCTGAGTTGAAATGAGCCACTTTCAAAGGGGTAAATACTGGGTGATGGCACTGATATAAGGTACTCAGAGTGACCAGATTCACAGAGACAGAAAGGAGAACTGTGATTGCCAGGGACGGCTGGGGGAGGAGGAGGATGAGAAGTCACCCTTCAACGAGGACAAAGTTTCATTCGAGGAAGATGAAAAAGTTCTGATGGTAGATGTGGTGATTGCTGCACAACAGTGTGAATGTACTTAATGCCACTAAACTGCACACTTAAAAATGGTTAAAGTGACATATTTAAATTTTGTATATTTTACCACAATTAAATAAAAAACTTTAGATATTTTTTTAATTTAACAGGAGTAAGAAAGACACTAACTAATTCTCCAAGGATGTTGGGAGAAGCGTTGGCATGGGATTGGAGCAGAAAAAGAGGGAGAGTGGTACTTGCAGGGAGCGCACTCCTACCAGCAGGACCAGGTCCTAACCAAGGCTTTGCTACTTGCTGGGGGGGATGGAGGCACATCTCTCCATTGTTCTCAGTGCTGGGGTAGGAACAGGGCTGCTAGGAGGACAGCTGGGGCTCCGGGTGGAAGGATGCCACACGGGCTTGGAAATAAGGTTCTCTGCTAAAGCAGGTCACTAGCCTGCTGAGAGCAAAGGTGATGAGCAACGAGGAGGTAGCCATGGGGGACGCTCTTGAGAAAGGAGGAAGAGTAATGAAGGTTCAGATCAGCCCTGTGAGAAAGAAGGAAGACCAGGGAAGAGCGCTAAAGGGTGTGCTGAGCAGCAGGGAGGGCCCCTGAATTGCAGATAGATGGACACTTTGGGAACCTCGCAAAAGCCCCCTGATAGCTTAACAGATAAAGAATACAGAGTTGAAAATTGTCAGATGCTCCTAAGAAAAGAGTGAATATATTTCTTAAAATACTGACCCCAGGCCCCAGCCTGGGAAAGGGAGAGGGAGAGTACATCAAGACTGATTAGACAACATTGATTAGAGCCAATGTTTTTCCAAATTCTGGCACTGTACTCCTAGGGGTATGAGAAATAAGTTTGGTTAGCATGTGGGCTTACATTAAAACACATAGCCACATTAATTCTCATCCAGTCCTTCACATGACTCCCAAACAAAAGTTCCCGTTGGTGTTGTGACTCTACTCTCTGTGAAATCTGTGAAACTCACACCTTTATTTGAGAAAAAGGGGATAAGCGTCGAGTTAGGCAACTTCAATAGACAATAGTGTCTAAGTCAGAAGTTGCCAAGTCTGGCCCACTGCTTGGTTTTGTAAATACAATTTTATTGGAACACAGCCATTTATGAACATAGTGTTAACAGCAGAAATGAATGGTTGTAACAGAGACCTTGTGGCCTACAAAGTCTAAAATGTTTAATGTCTAGCTTGTTATTGAAAAGGTTTGAGGAGCTCTGGTCTAGTTCACATTGTTTTGTTTTCAGTGTATATATTCTTAAATACTTGCTGCCTATTATGGAAGCTATATCAGTTTTCCACTGAGGATGACAATAATTAATTGAATAAAAATCCTTTAAAGAAAAAAATTAACAAAATATTGTAATATTAACAAATTAATATATATAACAGAAGTAAGTATACTGCAGTTGTGACATAATTCTGGGGTACTGCATGCCTGACAAAGCTTGATAAACACTGGATTCTGAGAACAGGGAAAGTCAAGAGATTTGAGAATGAAGATTTGAGACAAGAGACTGGAAACTGGAGAAGCATTTCGTGAGGAGAAAAAAAGGGTTTGTATGTATCAAGGGATGATCCATGCCTATTAGGGATGGAGAGAGGGCGTGGCCTATCCAAGTCAGACCTGGGGGCTCAAGTGAGGAGAGGGTGGGGAGGGAGCTGCAACCAGGTAAAGCCAAGGCTGATAAAGGGGAGAAAATGGTGGTGCAGAAGAGTCCAAGGCTGATCCTTTCCAACCTGGGGTTTCCCCTGCGGAAGCACTGTGGGGAGAGAATGGAAAGTTATCGGTGACAACCACAGTAGTACCTCTTGTCTATGTTACAGAGTGCAGGTTCTAAGCACTTCACACCTGTGACCTCATTCAACTTCACAGTAACCCTGCGAAGTGAAGAGTTATTTTCCACTGAGGAAATTGAGGCACAAGGAGGACAAGTGACTTGCTCAAGGTCATACAACGAGCGAGTAGCACTGGCAGTGGCTAGACTCACACCGCATCTAAGCCCCACAGCTCAGGAGGTGACTGGGCCTTAGTCATTCAGAGTTGGGCCTGAGAACTGGACTCTGCGTCAGCTGAACACCTGACTAGCCTGACTCCGTCTCAGTCTCAGCCTGACCTTTAGGATGTAGGTCATAGAGAAGCTGTCATCCTTGTGACATCACAGGGAGATGACACATTATGATGATTTTGCCAAGGGGGTGACTAAGTCTCAACTGCCAAGAGGAAGCAGAACCCTGAGGTGGCAGAAGAGGGACAAACTTTCTGAGCCGCAGGGGTGGGTATGGCCCCAGCAGCATCTTAAAGTTTCAGAAGCAGAGGGGCAGGGGGCCCTAGGGGACCAAACCTGAAGTCACAGGCCAAAGGCTGGGCCTCTAGCTGCACCCTACACACTATGTTCATGGCTCAAAAAGCATAACAGATGCCTATTGTCTTAGATTTCCTTGTTTTTGTGTTTTCCATTGCATTTATAGAAATACAGGATCTGAAATTATATAATATCACCTGAAAATATATCATTTATGTCTTAATTATTTGTCTCTCCCCTTCAAAGATGATCTCTGTGATGTCAGGTTCTGTATTTGATCCTATTCCCTGCTGCCTGAGATATAACAGGTGCTCAATTACATTGGTCTAATTTAAATTTCTCTTCGGCTCTAAAGTTCAAATGTGTTGGGGTAACTCAGCATTACCCACTTGCAGAAGTTAAGCTCCTTGCCCTGATGAACAGGGAGAGAGCTGGCCAGAGTCAAGTCGAGAGAAGGCCCTGCCTCCTCAGCTCAGAGAAGCCAACCAAGGGCATCTCAGGGTCCCAGGGGCTGAAGCATGCTTCCTGGTGCCTGGTGGCTTGACAGGCCACCTTTAATGGGGTGCTAACTTTGTAATTATGTTGTTTCTGGAGGCTTGGTTTAAAAGTCTAAATTTTCTATTTGTACTATAGCTATAGTTGAAGGATATTCAAAAACAAGAAAATAGAAAAATAACCCTTTTAACTATTGTTATGGGTTGAATTGTGCACCCAAAATTCAGATGTTGAAATCCTAATCCCTAGTACCTCAGAAGGTGACCTTATTTGGAAATAGGATTGTTGCAGATGTAATTAGTAAAACGAAGTTGTACTGGAGCAGGGTGGGCCCCTCCTGACACACTCCATAACTGGTGTCCTCATAAAGAGGAAAAGTTTGGGCATAGAGATGTGCACACCAGGAGAATGGCGCTTGATCATGAAGGTCACGCATCCTTGTCAGCCAAAAAAGGACGAAGATGGCCAGCAAACCACCAGAAGCTAGGGGACAAGCTTGGAGCCAATTCTGCCTTCCAGCCAGCAGATGAACCCCATGCTACTGAGGTCTGATCTCAGATCTCTGTCCTCCAGCACTGGGACTCAAATCATGTTCTGCTATTCAAGCCACCCAGTTTGGGGTGCTGTGCCACAGCAGCCTCAGAAACCTCGTGCATCTATTCCCAGTTGTGGGTGCCAGCTGTGACAAGTGGACCCATCACGAAGGCCGTCTGAGGGGGGAGGAGGGTGGCGGCATCATTCTCGTTAAAACTGGGGATAGCACACTGCCCTCTGTCAAGTCAAGTGAGGATTTCTTGCTAATGACCAGCCTTTGGTCTGGGCAAGCCTTCACCCCAGGCTGCTTCTGTTTCCCACAGCTGTAGTCACTCTCCCTGCTGCCCTTGCCTCCCACCTCCTCCTCCAGCCTGACCAAACCCAGGGCTGAGTCTCACCTGGCTTTTCATCAGCCATCCCTGTCCCTCTCTGCCAGGTGTGTAAGTACCTAGGCTGCCTCAACACTCAGGAGCTGGAACTTCAGGAAGGAGAGCAGGGAAGACTCACCAGGCAGGTGTGCAGGGCTCTGGCAGCCTGGACTGCCTCCTAGGGGGACCATGGTTAGCCGTACCCAAGCACGGCATGTATTGTTGAAGGGAACAGCAGGCGGAGGCCACAGCACCCATTGTGGCCCATTTCTGTCAGACTGAGGGGTGTGTATGGTTCTGGAACATGGACACCAAGAAGTGGATGCGGATCAGCTCTGGAGACCAAAATTGTGAGTGCTTCCCTTTGTGTTCCTCTCCCTGGTGAACACGTCACTGTATTTTCGGCTGGAAGTCCGTGTGTGTGTGTAAATAGTAGAAATAAAAATGTTGAGGAGATGCAGAACCTGGGGGGCCAGTATTCCCCTTGGATGCTGGGAGTCTGTGTTGAGGGAAGCTGACCTACACTGGGTGGTCAGAAAAGAACTCCTTATTCCCAGCTTCTCTTGACCCATTACCTGATGTCAGATGGAAGCAGGGTGACCAACCATCCCACCTGGCCCAGGACCCCGAGACTTCCTGGCACACAGAAATTTTAACACTAAAATTGTTGTACATACATATATACACAGTTCTCTACAAAAGACTCCAAGAACCTGTAGCCAGCCAGCTGGAACATGCCAGCCTGCATAGCTGCGGCCAGGGGTTCATTCCCCCCCTGCAGAGCCATTGCTGCCCATCAGCTGTTCTTCCCAGGAAACTACCAGTCAACACTGGGCTGAGATATCTGAAGAGCCGTGGCTTCTCCAGCCCTGAGAGGGGTCCCCAGATATGCATCTCACCACTTCTGAGGACATACTGGGAGAAGGGTGCTAACACCGGGTGGGAGATTGTCCTCAGCTGCTTCTTGCTTTGACATGCTCCAGATTGTCTGCTTGGCTTGAGTCAAGTCTCGTGGTGCTTCAGATCCCATAACCTATGACTTACATGACTCTCGCCCTCCCCACTACTTTTATCTCCAAGTTCCCCATTCATCTTGGCTTATTTTAGGTGTAGGAAACTACATTTGAACCACTGCTTTATTCTCACCCACTGGGGAGGATAAAAGAAAGAGTGGAAATTATTTCTTTCAGTTGTATGGGGAAAGTGAGTCCCAGAGAGGTTTGGTGCCCAGTGCAAGGCAGTTAATTGGGGCCGGGGAGGGGACCTGTAGCCCTGTGGAGGTGGCTGAGGACTGTCACTGCATTTTCCTCAGTTGATGTTCATTCTGAACACCCTGTGAGTGGCATGGTGACAAGACAATTCATTTTATATAACCCCTCGGAGACACGTGGAGTGTCCCTGAGACAGAAAGCAAACATGAACTTAGTCCATCTAAAAAATGCAGAGAACCAGGTAAACATTCCTTGACTTTTGCCTGGAGTTGCTTTCAGTCTGCACCCAGCTGACCGCAGACGGAAGCCAAGTCCCTTCTCTCCCTTCATAACCCCTCTGTCATCTCAGTCTTTCCCGTCTCAGGGATGAGCCTCATTGGAAGAAAGAAACACAGGTCTTCAGATGGAACTTCTCTGGATAATACTGACCAACTCTTACAGCACATTTCAAAATCTCTTTATGTCTATAAACCCCCTTCTGTGCCTTTCACATAAAACCTCCAGTCCCCACCAGAAAGAGTAGAGCAGAAGTGGGGAGGGGGCTGAGAAGCCCACCCTATCACATGAGCTGAAGACACTGTGTCCCAGCCACTTAGCAGGACTTGCCCAGGATCTGAGAGGCAGAGCAGAGAGCAAAGGGCAGCCCCTCTGCCAGCCCACAGCTTCAATGTTCCTCGTCCCCAGACTTTGCAAATCCATCCAAGGGCACAGTGACTCCTCCTCTGCCGCATAACCTGGTTGCCCCAGCAAAGCACTCCCGTGAGCAGTGATGTCAGGCTGTTTTGATCAGGATCATAGCTGAGCAGTGAAACAGTTAAGAACTAACCTGCCCCACCGGCTGCAGTGCTCATAAAGGCAGATCCACGTGTACTTCCTCATGGCTCCAGACAGACGGCTCACTCATTTGATCACACCCAGTGGAGAGAGAAGGCAGCAGGAGGTAAGCCTGCCACCGTCCCATGCACATCAGCTCTGGGTGTGCAGCTGGGCTCCTCGCGCTGCCCCTGCTCCAGGGCAATGCTCCTGGGGGGGCCCTGGGGAAGATGCAACCCCGGGCGGTGTGCCCTCCTCCTCCTCTTGGCCCTCCTACTGGACACCCTGGGCCTGGTGCTTTTGCTCGTGGGCATCTTCGCCTCACTCAGTTACTGGGACTTCTTGGTCTACACAGGGTCTCTGACCCTGGCTTTCAGCCTACTGTTCTGGATCACCTGGTATTCCTTCAATATTGAGCTGCCTCTTGAGAAACTGGACTTGTAGTTTGGCCGTCTGCTGAGGAGAAGGAACGCAGGCTTTCTGTGAACCTGGGGCTGCTGGCAGTCAGAGGAGCAGGGACATGCTGTCACTCTCACCCAAAATGCCCAGAGAGGGACCAGGTAAGTTCACATGAGACCTCCCTGGTACAGTGGCCAGGCAGGCTCAAATGAGCAGGTTCAGGTCTTCAGAGGCTGAATGGGCAAGCAGCAGGAAGACTCCACCTGACAGACATTCTGTCAACCTGGGCTCAGGCTGACCAGAAAAATGCAAGGCAGGTATTTTCTCCCCTGAGGATCCTTTTTCGTGTGGAAACTGAAAAGAGCGTGTCCTGAGCCCATCCCATTTCTGATACTTCATGGAGGGTTTTGCCATTCAGAACAGGAAGGTCTCCCTTTAGCTTAGCACTGGAAAGAAAAGGACCCATCTGGACTGTCTGTTGGGGAGAATCCTGCTGGGGAGAAAAGCCTCTGGCACTGGGAGAAGTTTTCCGACAGCCACAGTGCCCTGACAGGGGTGTGAGCTGGCCTGACTGGGAGGGCACAGAGCAGAGCCCCCAGAACGGCACATCTCGCTTGCTTCTTCCCTGCACCTGCCCTGACGGGACATACAGGAGGGGGCCAGGACCTGCCTACATGTCTGCTCTAGTGCCCCTGCCTCCTCCCCCAGCCCATCCTCCTCAGTCACCCTCCCATGAGGTCAACACCTTCCCAAGCCATCCTGGAAGACCTCAAAGTCGAGAGACCAGGGCTGACTATTTCCTTGGTCAAGCTGCACTTTTCAGCCAGGCCAGTGGCTCGGCTGACCACATGTAACCAAGGAGGCAGATAAGTGTAAGACTTTTCACAGGGACGTGAAACAAAAAAGATGGAGCTGGTCTGGCCCCCAACCCCTGACTTAGACGTGGGCAGCTCTTCTCAAGGGACTGAGATCCAAGCCCTGGTGTGTGTGAGATTGCTATCTACCCCACCCCAGGGGGGCAGGAACCTGCACTCAGGCACAGTTGGGCACTCCTTTTTGAGTTAGGATGTAAGAGCAAAGGTCACTGCTGGGCTGGAAGGAGGAAATAATCATCATGTCTTCTCTGGGGAATTCCATCTGACCCTCAGAACTGAGAGAGGAGACCAGCAATCTGAAGAAGGTTTAGAAGGGTGGGGTGAAGTGCCCCCTGGCCAGTGAAAAAAAGAGGATGAGAAGTCACAATGCCTGTGTCTGGCTCTGAGCAGCACTTGTTCACTGGGTGACATTGAACCGGCTGTGTGATCCCCTGAGTCTCAGCATCCTCATCTGTAAAATGAGGATAATATTACCTGCCCTTGTTGCAAGAATCAAAACTAGGGAAGGCAGGCTAAGGCTCTTTGCAAACAGTGTGGTTTCTACTCATGTCAAATATTGTTAGTAAACATTTACAAACATTGTTAGTAAACATTAACTCACCTAGAGGAGTACCTTGGTGTACCCCAAATTGGTAATGGTGGGGGTCACTTCACAGCATCATGAAACATCAAGACACAAAGGAACCCCTAATTTGTTTGCTCACTCATGAGGGTGTGTCAGGCACTGTGCAAGGCCCTGGGGGGTGCCATGAAGAATAAGACACACAAGGTCTCTACACTTGGGGGAGTTTCCTATCGGAGAGAGGTGGACATTAGCCAAATACTCTGACTAACTGATACAGTGAAGGATCGGGTGAGGGCTAGGAAGATAAAGAGCACCTCTCTACTGGAACAGTCCAGAGAGACTGACACAGAAGGTGGAGTCTGTCAGGAAGAGGCAGTGGCTTGAGCAAAGGTCCTGGGTTAGCAGTGAACCAAAGACAGTAGGACGATTGAAGGGCAGAGGGCAAGTGCAAGAGAGGGTGTGGGCTCTGCTGTAGGCAGGCACTAGATCAGGCAGAGCCTTGAAGGCCATCCGAAGGATGTTGGCTATTATTTTAAGAACAATAAGAAGCTATTAGAGACATAAGCAGGATAACAATGATGATGATGTTCACCAATTCTAGTTCATTTGGGGAGCTAAGTCACTTGTTCCAACAACAAGGGGTCACAGTGTGGGGCTCCTTGCCCTGCATGTTCTTCTCTCATTGAAAAGACAAAGTTCAGTGGCCCTTTGGTGAAGAGCACAAGCTGAGACCCAGACTGTCTGGTTTGAATCCAGTTCCTTCCTAGCTGTGTGACCTGAGGCAAGTTCCTTTACCTTTCTATGCCCTCGTTTCCAAATCTGCAAGATGGAGATGGTGCTGATAATAACCCTTATTTCAGAGAGGGTGCTACTAATAGCATGTAACTTGTATGGGAATTGCCCACAGCACAGTACCAGTGGTGGTTAAGTGAACCTCTGTCATGACGCAGGTAGTTGGTACATTACCACAGAGGGGTGGGACCTTTCTCTGAGACTGATGTCTCTGAAGCATTATGACCATTCTTAAGACAGTGTATGGCATGAAGATTTTTCAGTAGGTATGAGAGTGAGAGCAGCCCCAGAACACCAGGCTTCTGTGTAGGCCCAAGGGGACTCAAAGTTGTGAGACCCCTGCATTCTCCATCGAATGCAATCAGGCAAATTTCACTTTCATCTTTTCAGTACCCAAGCTCCATGTTCCACGGGACCCTCAAAGCCCACCTGCCCATTCATCTCGCTTTCCTCAGGCCCTCCGTCCTTTGCA
Organism: Macrotus californicus; assembly: GCA_007922815.1. Classification (NCBI taxonomy): domain Eukaryota; kingdom Metazoa; phylum Chordata; class Mammalia; order Chiroptera; family Phyllostomidae; genus Macrotus; species Macrotus californicus. The sequence goes on from VMDR010002697.1 coordinate 61,847, forward strand.
CTGTCTGAGGCTGGCTTAGAGTGACAGGTTGATATGGGCTGGGACCTGCCATTCAGCAGCCTGCTCACTTACAGGAATTGCCCACCACCCCCTGGGGGGGGCCCTGGGCAAGTCATTTTACTTCCCTTTAGAGTAGGAGATTTGGTCCCCAGAAGAGGTTTCAAAGGGTGCTCTGGTAAGGCCCCTCAGGGGCTGGAGGGTGAGCAGGCAGAAATTTGGCACCCTGCCTAACACATGTGCACCCAACACAGTCGTGCTGGGTTTGTCACATTTTATCCACTGAACTTTCATGTGAGGCTTCACGCGAACACGAGTTCTGATGCTAAAAGATATTTCTGATAATGGCTGTCTCAATCCCCTTACATTGTGACCTTCGTCCTGGATGTAATCTCTGACACGTTCAAGATTTACATGCAGTTTGTAACTGGTTCTGCAGGTCCGTGATCCTCAGACTGGACTCAAAGGAAGAGGGCAGGCTCCTTGAATTCAGAGCCTGATGCTGCCCTTCTGAGCTCATTCTTCAGAATCTCAGAGTCTAGCTGGCTAGGATACCCCCTCCACCCTACCCCCGGCGTGAGGTGTGGACAGAACGCCAGTGAGGACCGGGAAGGGTCTGGCCCCCCACAGCCCTCGGCCTGCTGCTTACAGGGTTCTCTGGAAACCACATGGCCACTAAATATCAAAGGGCCCCTCAGGAGCTTCAGGGACCAGTGGCTTGTTTTAATAGCCCAACTGTATACCAAGCGAGACGTCGTGCTGTCTGATTTTGTCACGCGGTCACTGAACTTTCTGAAGCTTTGTTTGCTCTTTGTTCCACTTCCTGGGCATTTCTCATAGATAATTTCTCACAGATAAAGTCAGGTGAGGACTCTTGTCCTTTTAAAAGAGGGTATAAGTTTATATACGCACCCCCACAAATACATGTACACACGCCACACACACAAATCAATCCCTCCTTCCTACACACACATTTCCCCTCATGTGCATGCACCCATGTTCCCCTCATATAAGCCTCACAAACACACACACACCTACCTCTCCCTTTGCCCACACACACCTCCCCACTTACACTCCTGTGCATAGATCAACTCTCCCCACACCCCGTATTCTCCTCACCTATACCTTACATACAGAGCAACACCCACACACTGCTCATGCACCCCCCCACTGCCAGCGAATACACCCCAACACACCCCCCCACACACACATCTCACACTCACATAGCTTCCATACCACACCCACCCTATTCACACACACAGCCCTGCATACCTGCCACACACACATGCACACACCACTCCCCAGCAACCAAATCCGGAAGGTGTGGAAGGGTCGCAGCCCCGAGCTGTGGAAAAGGAGGCCTGCTACTCAGTATTGACGTCTTCCTCACAGACTCTAAGCTGCCAGGGGGCTCAGAGCAGAGCCAGGTAAAAAGGCTGCGTGTGGGGGCCACGCAGAGAGCTAAACACTCCCCACCCCGGAGGAATCTGTAATCTAGAGGGAGAGATAAAACAGCTATGAAACACCTCACAAAAGCACATGGAAAATGGAAAATGCTGCCATGAGATAAGCATGAGCTTGCACAGCCTCCCGGAGCCAAGGTCAGGGAGAAATCTTCCCTGCTGGGTGGGAAAGGGGGATGGGTGGCTTCAGGTCACTGACCTGGGTCCTGGGGAACAGGTAAGAATTCGGCAGGCAGAGATGGCATTTGGGGAGAGCCAGAAGTAGGGGCTGCAGAAGGGGGAGAATCAAGTGTCCCAGAAAGAGTGAGCTGGCCCGTGACCGGGGTTAGGGCAAAAGCCAGATAAGGATTCTGATGCCTGGGGAACCATCAATAACTGTAGGGACTGGAGAGTGGCACAGCTAGGCGGGGCCTGAGCAAGAGTAACTTGGTGTCATGTGCAGAACAGGTTGGCAACCAGAGGCACAGAGAAAGGGAGAACACTGAGAAAGTCAGGGGGCAGGCCATGAGAGTGAACTGCAGAGATGGCCCTGCAAAAAAACAGGAAGTGGCCAGACAGGACCATCAGGGCATGGTGGCGTCAGCGGCTTCGGAAAGCACTGCAACCCCCTGAGCAAGGGAGGTCGGGAGAAGGCACAGGTTTGGTTAAGGTGATGCGCTGTCCTTCGCACATGCAGCGTCTGAGGTGGAAGTGGTGTTTATGAACAGAACTGCCCAACTGGCACTGAATGTGTAGATTTTAAACTCAGAAGGGATATCAGGCATGAAGATGGATGTAGGGGCTGCAGGCATGAATGTAGATGAGATTGTAGAGGGTGGGGAGGGTAGGGAGAAGTGGAAAGAAAGCAGGGTGTGGGAAGTGGGGAATGGATGGAAGGAAGCAAGGAAGGTACAGGGAGGAACCCTGAGATTCACTGAAAGAGGCACGTATGGCAGTTCACCCTTCAACAACACTGTGAAAATAGTTTATTAGTAGTAGTATGCTCCTTTTACAAAAAGCACATTAAGGAGCATAGAGACTAAAAAACTGGTTCAACACAATGGAACTAGTGAGTGATGGAGCCAGATTGTGAAACCAAGTGTATCAGACCCTATTGTTCATACTTTTATGCTGGACTCAGGGTTGGCAAGCTGCCACCCATGGGCCAGAGCTGGCCCTTCTGCTTTATAAGTAGGTTTTATGGGAACACAGTCAGGATCACTCATTCCTGTAAGACTGCTTGATGCTATTGTGACAGAGTTGAGGAAATGCAATGGAGACTGTTTGGCCTGCAATACCTAAAATACTTACTATCTAGCCTTTTACAGAAACAGTTTACTGCCCTGAGGTAGCCGTGGTTACTTTCCATAGGAGCTGAAGTCAGAACCCTGAGCCATGTTTGCTTTTGGGGAATGGGAGGCAGGAATGGGAACGAAGGCAGGCTCAGGAGCCCGAAGAGAAGTCCCCAGTAGTAATAAGGCAGCAACACTGGGTAGGTGACAAAGAGGGGGAAGGGGAGCATGATACCAAGAGTGGGGTCCTGACTGTCCAGCACCTCGGAGCTGTCAAAAAGTATGTATCCTCAGGAAAGGTGACTGGACTTGGCAATGAGTCTTTATCAGTAAATGGTGGGGGCAAAAATGAGACTAGTGCTGCCTACAGAGTGGCTGCTAAGATGTATATGGACCGAATGCAGGTTAGTCTTCAAAATATTTGGTAACCAAATGACAGGGTAAGGCTGTGATGGCACAGCTGGCCTGAAGTGTGATGTTTTCAGAGGAAGGGATGGTAAGCAGAGGAGAGGAGCCGGTAGAGAGGAAAAGAGGACATTGAAGTTACAAACAAAAACAGACGGATGCCTGGCCACATCCAAAGTGGAGGTGGGGGGCAGAATCCAGAACCCGGAGAGAGAGATGAGCTTTGCCTGTAAGAAAAGTGGGGAGAGGGAGCTAAGATGTGATGAGTGCCTCGGTACTTACTGTGCTAAACATCTATTTTATTTCATGGTTTCATCTGATGTTCACATCTCTTGAGTTGGGATCCAAATCCCCAATATCCAGTTGGGAAACTGAGTCTCAGTGTGGTTCCATGACTGGCCCATGGAAGTGGTACTGCTGAAGGGCAGCCCCAGCGTCGAACCCCAGGTCTGGCTGACTCCAGGAACCAGACTTGTTCACCCCACACAAGCTTGAAAGGACGTAGTCCAGCCTTGGGCTGATCCATTCATCTTTGTTTATTCAACAAAGGTCCTTTCTGATGGAGAAGCACCAATGCAAGAAGATGCCTTTTTGCAACCCCTCATTCAACAGTGCCCTGGAGGAACCTGAGGCTGTGAGGTAGCAGCTGGCCAGGGATGCCAGGCTTCTACAGGATGGGCATCTCCCACTGCTTTGGAGAATGGGATAAACCCATAATAAACCGTGATTAAGACTCCATCAAGCCTCCAGCATCCTGTACAGGCCACTGATGCCACTGCTGGTGCCCTCGCTGATTTGGGAGAGCCTGGGAAGCCTTGATGTTCTCGAGCTGGAGCTTTTAGGACAGGAATCTTGCTGTGGGCTTAGATAATAACAGAGATGCCCCATCCCTTGCTGTTTCTCTTGTCAATGTCCCTTTAAAATCCAGCAGTTGGAACCAAGCACAAAAGTCCACACGGGATCTCCTGCCAGCATTATTGCTACTTCTCCTCGGCTCTTTGAACAGACTGGGGAGCTCCGGAGGCTCCACCTCATCCATCTCTTAGTTTCATCCAGTTGGCACATGGTAGCAGATTTCAACACATTGGTTGCCAAAGCAGATGCCCAGCCAATGCTGAGTGTGAGAGGCCGCCCTCCTCGGTGCTGGACGCTGGGTACTATGAGCACAGCCCCACCCATGGGCACAGACAGCCGGGCCACACGGGGGGCTCCCGTTGCACTTCTGGTCAACAGGAAGCCCTCTGGGCATTCTTCTGAGAAGCAAGCTAGGCCTCTGCTGTGCTGTGTATGTATCATTTATTTCTTGATCCCAAGGGCAGGACTTTATTTTTATCTTAATTCAATTTCATCTAGTCAGTTACAGCTCCATCAGAAGTGCTTCTGCTTACCACCTGTGCTGACCTACCCCACTAATTTATATTTCCCCTGGTCTAATTTTGTACTTTTTATTTATATTTCACCCTAAACACATATGTGTTTCTTGTAAGCTGCCGCCAGTGTTTTATGGTATGAGGTAGTTACCTAATAAAGAAGTTGATTTGGCCTTTTGTCAAAGCACGCTGTAACATGTTTCTGAGTGTCGGGACAACTCTCAGACTCCCAGTGTTGTCAGCCTCTTTCCAATAGTTTAACCTGTGTCTGAGCCAACCTCAGAATTCTGCATTCGGCACGGCACTTCCTAGAAGGAGTGCTTGGAGCCCCGTGTGACAGAGACAGCACACGTGTTATCCTAGCACCATGGAATCTTCCGGAAGCTCTGTGCTCAGCCACCCACCGGACTTCTCAGAATTAGACTGGTCTCAGAAACCTAAAGATATCATTGAAGAACTTTCTAGCTAAGATGTTAAGAAGAAAGATTCCCCTCCTACTCAGAACCTTTGCTGACTATCTTCACTTATTGATTTCCCCAGTTAAATATTTCGTTGTGTTTCTGACCTGACTCCACACAGTGAGGAAGCATCTCCTCTTCCCATAAGTTCTGATGTTAGCACAGAAGGAAAAGTCATATGTAAGCAAAATCACTCTGAACAATTCCAGTTGGCTTTTTATTCTAGAAAGGGAGCAGGTTTCCATGTCGTTGGCTGGGAACCAAACGCAGTAGCTGACTTTCATTTTGCAGCAGCCTGTTGTTCAAAATACGCAAATCTTGAAAAACCAGGGTCGCACTCAGCTCAGAGCACACATCCCGTCTGAGAGGCAGAGGGACTGAGATGAGCTGAGCAGCAGCCACAGAATCTGACCTCCCCACTACACTCACTCCCGGCAGGGAAGGTCTCCCGTTCCCTACATCTTCCTCCCTCTTTCTCTCACCTGGCTGCTCACGTGCAGTTCAAAGGCACATATGATTGTTCTCAATACAGGGCACTTGTCCTACTTCCGTACTGTCATCCAAGTCACAGGGCATGCTTCTGCAGGATGGGCATTTCCCATTGCTTTGGAGAATAAACTGGTGTAGAGTAAACCTGTGATAAAGGAAGTAGAAGGTGAATTGAATGCAGTTCCAGCTGCTTACTTACTGGCCCTTGCTTAGTCCTCTGGGAGGAAGGAGAGGCCCACAGAGGAGGGAGTCCTGGAATCTATTTTCAATGACCTGGGCACCCTCATTAAGGGCTAGAACTGAGAAGACGTACCTAGACGATGCATGTAGAAATTGGGGACTATCCCTCTGGGACAAGGCTTGGTCTGCAACTGATGAGCTGCCAGAACAGTGCTCTGGGACCCCCGATGGCACAGAATTAGAGGCCACAAGCTCCAAACTCAATCTTAGAGGTCATGAGAACAGCACTACTCAAACTGTATGCAGATCACCGGTCCCCCAGGAATCTTGTGAAATGCTGATTCTGATTCAGTAAGTGTGGGGAGGGGCCTGAGACTCTGCATTTCTCATAATCTTCTAGTGGTACCACTGTTCCTAGTCCCTACAATATTTAGAATACCAAGAATCTGGAGCAAACCTGCTATCTTAGAGGTGGGAAACTGAAGCTGGCAGATGCAATGCCCTTTCTGAGTTAAAGCAGCTGAACAGCAGCACATCCAGGACTGGGGCCCAGATCTCCAGTCTCCAGGTCTCCAGGCTGCCAGTCAGGCCTTCTTTCCCACCCACAAACTGCTGGCTGGCTTCTCCTGAGCCCTGCAGAGCCTCAGGCCTGGCAGGCAGGGTAGCGGCCTGGGGAGGTGATGCACACTTACGCGGCAGGTGTGTCATGAACCGTCGTGCCTCAGGCCCCAACCAGGCTGTGCCAAGTGCCCGGGAATGCACTCCTGAGCAGGCCTCCACACTGCTCTGCGTCACTGCCAATGCCAGAGCCATGAGCGCGTGACGGCTCATCACGCCAGGCGAGGCAGGCTGCAGATGGAGGAGGAAGCAGGAGGGGCCTGCCCCCACTGGGCAGGGCCACCTGGAGCTGCGCTAACACTGATCTGGACTTGTCCTCCCAGAAAGTCCTCCCAAGGGGCTGGGCCTGGGGAAGCCTCCTACCATGCTCCGGGCCTTTTTTCTGTGACCCCTCAGCCTCTGTGTTCTCTTGGAGGGCATTTGGGCTTTTTCAGTATCCTGAATTCAGTCACCTCTGCCACTTCTTGGCTAAGTGACTTTCTAGGTGATCCTTGCCTATTAGAGGATAATAATAAAGACAACCCAGTCACAAGGACCAAACGTGATTCAGCATGGCCTTCTGAGACCCCCACCCCCTGCTGAGTGGGCAAATGCCTCAGAGCGTGTTGTGGAACTCTAACAAAGTACTGTATACTTCAGGGCACCTCTTCAGACTCCTAACGATTCCAGGACTACAGGACCTATGTCAAAGAAAGCTGTTTAAAGTCAAGTCTGCCACTAATAATCAAGTCCACAAGACATCACACCACCACGTTCCCACGGTTTACCACAGAGATGACAAACAGGGACACACAAACCCAGGGAAGATGGACGTACTTGGGGAAGGGTGGGTCCACCTAGCCCACTCCTGATCAGTAGCCTTTAAGCCCCTAGAACTCAACTCATTTCTCCATGAAATCACATTCGAGTGTGGTGGAGAAAGGGGGGCCTACCCTCACTGGATTACAAGCTGCGTCTACCACTGTTGAGGGCAGCTCAGAAATTCATTTGCATGAGAGACCAAAGAGGCTTCTGGGTACAAACCAACACTAAGGGGAATGGGAGTCAGACAGACAAGACTGGCCTGGTGACAGAGACATAACACAGTGCGCTCAGCTTCCCTCAGCTTAGAACAACTCCACCTGTTCTCAGGGAAGAAGAACTATAAGAAGGATTAGGCAGCTTTTTGGAAAAAATCTGTATGTGATATTGGAGTCCACGTTGCAACACTGGGAAGCACCCAGCATAAGCTTGGGTTGTGTTAGTTTCTGGTAGACAAAATGATACCTGACAGAAAAGTGAAGGAACAGTAAATCACTCGTTGTTAGGGATATTTGGATGAAAGTTTCCGTTAGAAACTAACTACAGTTAACCCTGTCTTTATTGGGGGGGGATGAAAAGCAAAAATATTGTTCAGTGTGTGTTTTGCAGTGAGCTGGCAGCGCATCCAAGTGGTCCCACCAGCTCCTTCCCCGGGGACCACATTCAGCATCTCAGCACCCAGCCAGCATGGCTTTGAACTGTGTCTGTGAGCATCTGGGTTTTGTTAGATTTATTCTGGGCATCTATTAGCAAGATGTGTCCTAAAGTATCAGAGAAGCTGAGAGAGTGCACAGGGTGTCACACTTAGCATAAAACTGAACATAAGTAGGTGTTTCAGTAGTGCAAGCATTGAATTTTTGGGTCTGGGAACACTAAAATATTTTTCCATTTAAATTAATAGTAATTGCTTCTTCACTTTATGACATTTAGGCTTATGAAAGTGTTTAGAGGAACGCTCTACCTTCAGACAGCGGGAAACCTGTACCAGCCTGGGAATGCCAAGGCGTCACTGGGTGAGAGAGTGCATTGTACGTGGCTAAGGACTAAACATAGATGGTGCACAACCACACATTCTCATTCCTTCCTTTATTCAACAAATATTCACCTCTGGCCCCAGTCTCCCTAGATCCCACAGGCTGCCCTACTGGGAGATCCTTGAGAATTTGAGGTTGGAAACTTTCAGATAAGTCCCAGGGTTTCCTACAAAATGAGAGGCTCTGAGAGGGGTGCAGGGCCGGCAGCACAATTTAGAAAGCCCTCAGGGATTCTGATCCACACCCACTCAAGGTCTGAGAACTCTGGAAAGGATCTTTGAAGCTGAACTTGTGCTTGGATGCTGCCCTCTGGGTGACCCCATCTCTCCCACTGTCTCCCAAGGCACAAGAAATGAACCTCACCCACAGTCACATGGAGTCTTTGCTGAACTGCACCAGCTCCAGGCAGCTCTGTCAGCTGTGAGGAACCTGGAGTCCTGGCCAGCCCACCCTGGCTGCTGGGTCACCTGCAGTTAGTGTCCCTTGCCCGCTGGGGGCATGTACTGGTTTTTCCTCCTATCTCACCAGCATTTCAGTTTTCAAGAATATCAAGTGTGCCATTTTTCAGGAAGAAAGTCAGGAGTGGGAGACTGTTGGAGCTGGTAGGGGAACAAAGAGGAGGGAGTCCAGGGGAACAAGGGGTGGAAGACCTAAAGGGGTAGATGGTGGAGGGGGGGCATAGTGGGGCTGATACGACAGCCACAGAAAAAAGAAACAGGTGGGAGCAAATGAGGGGAAGGTGTCTGTCAGAGTGTGGCCCCTGTGCCAGCAATGGCAGCAGCATCCCTTGGACCGTGTTAGACATAAATATCCGTGGTCTCATCCCAGACCTTCTGAACCAGGAACTCTGAGCATTGGGCCCATTTGCCTGTGTTTTTAAAAGTTCCCTCAGTGATTCTGATGTGCACTCTAGTTTGAGCGCCGCTGGGCTGAAATGTTCTATTATTTTAAGCAGGTAATGCTGCCCCCTTGGTCCTGGGTTTTTCCAAAGTTTTTGAATTTCTGCCTTGGGTATAGGGACCCAGAAGAAAGGGACTGGGATCTTCCTAAGTGCCTCTCACACAGACCACCACTTGCCCTTGACCTGCTGACCTTCCTGAATCTGCAGAGACAGAAGGACTGGCTGTTCTCTCCTCCATCACTCCTGCTCCAGCATGGGACTGCTGGCTGCTCCAGACTGTGCCGCCAGTTGCTGCAAGGGCTGGGACTGGAAAGAACCCTAAGGAGCCTCTGGCCTGTGTGACTTCCCAACTGATTCAACATCAAGATACTCTGTTATTACTTTTCTACCAAATATCCCTTATCTTGAAGTATGTTTCTGCCAAAGAGACTAATCATTAAGAAATCATTAATTCATTTCCCCATGATTTATTAATCAAACACATCCATAACTGGGGATGCAAAAAGCAGAAAACAGATGTATTATGATTTCCATTAGAGTTTTTGGAACATTTAAAACAACCCATTACAACCGCCATAAACCCCTAGGGATCTGGGAGGAACAAAAGAAAGGAGAGATTCCAGGCCCCAGCCGCCTGTGTGAACAGAGGTAGTAGGAGAAAACAGTAAGACAATAAAACAGAATGCTTGCAGGCTCTTGCATGCTCCCCCTGCCTCAGTCCACTCAGGACTTGCCCATTCCACAAACTCCACCCTCCCTCTGTTTCTGGGACTCTCCAGGGGCATCTCATAGCCTCACAAACTAAACCAAGTGAGGCCTGAGGGCCAGCTGCTGCTTCTGCTCCTTTAAGCCCCTGCATTCCCAGGATGTCTGTCCCTGTCAGACCCCCACTCCACCTCTGGCAAACACTGGAATCAGTCTTCAGGCCTCACCATGAAATACACCAACATCCCCACATGCCTGGCTGATGGTGGTGTGTGGCAGAGTGGGGGAGTGAGCCCATTTCCCTCCGTCAGAGCAGTCTCAAAGGCATGCTGCTCGGGCCACAGTGCAAGGCCAGGCACTGGAGAAAGGACTTCTCCCATTTCAGCCCACAAACCCCTGCTGAGACCTGAGCTCCGGGGGAGCGGGGCTGGGGGCAGATCAGTGATGGATTCCTCTTCCCCTCCAGTGACTAAGGCTGTGCTACTGCTTTAGGCTGGACAGGCCTCTTGGTTGCTTAGCCTTCTTGTCAGCCAAGGCCTCTGAAGGCAGTGGAGGGAAGGAGCAGGGCAGGGGAGGGAGCTGGGAGAGGCCTGCTGCAAATAAGGGCTTTCTTGAAGACCTTTTTGTCTTTAAAATTTACATGAATATGTCCTTTTACTCCTCTTGTGCTTGTTTACTCCTGCTAAAATGTCTCCAAATCTTCAAATAAAATTGGTGTCATTTCCCCTGTGGGTTTACTTCCCCCAGCACAATGGCATGAACCCCCAGAGGGCCACACAGCTCTGCTGAGATGGAATTCTCAGGGCTGGCGGTGATACCCCCTCTGCTGAGTGTCTCAACCGACCACCTGTGGACGTCTGCCAGCTTCACCCCTGCCCCCAGCCAGGCAAGTCCAGCCATGTCTAAACATCCCTCCCCGAGATCGGGAAGCACCACTCTGTCTGAGCTGCGTGCACCCATGTGAGGAAGATGGGGAGGTCCCGGGATGACAAACAAGGCCCCCAAGGCCACACTGCTTGCTACTGACAAAGCATGGACTGGAAGGAACCTCAGTTTCCGACTCCCAACCTACTGCTTTCTCTGCCATCTCATTCCTCCTCTCCGGGAGAAGGCAAAGGACTGGCAGTGAAGCAAGGACCCTTTCTGGTCCTTTCTGGTCAGTAGGCCAGGTGGATCGGAATGTGTTCAGGTAAGCATTCTGCGCCTCCTCTTTAAAGCGACAATATCAGTGCCAGCACTACACACTGCAGAGGATTGTTTGAAGCAGATGCTGGGTATCACACATAAAGGGGCTTGGGGAAAGTATAAATAAAGTAGGGGTGGCCCTTGAGCCCATCTGTGCTGGGAAGACTTGGAGAAAGCTTTGCCCATTCCACTCGCTCCTCTCTCTCGCCGTTTGTAGCGCTGCAGCACACACCTTGGCTAGGTACCGTCTGGGCTATCCCTGGAAGCTGACTCTGTGACAGTGATGGCAAACCTGGCCCATGAACCACACCCCCAACACCTTCCTCTAAAGCCAAGGGAAGTCATAAACCTCATCACCAGGCTCTCGGGCATGTGTGGCCTTCCCCAGGGCCACCCCAGCCCACTGTAACTGGCTCCTGAAGTGAAACCCATGTACTGTTCCTATCACTTACACTTGATGTAAGCCGATTATAAAGGGTCAGTTATGCAGATGAATTTAGACCAGCCCCACAGTAAGTGGACACCTAAAACTCACGGCCCCCGTGCCCTGTGCCACAGGTGATTCAAACTAGAAGAGCCCTGATTAATTACAAACTTACTAATGTAGCTCTACATCAAATCTATAATACCTTCCTTTATTCTAGTTGCTTTGGCTGATTTGACATGGTGAAGGTCTTCATGTCTTTTATGTGTAACTATTGAAATGGCTTTAGTAGACCTGGGACTGAACAGAAAAAAAAATACTCTGCTCCTCATAAACCAAGGAGGCTTACAAGGAGAACTCAGAGAGGGTCTGGAAGCAGAATTAAAGTACAAAAGCAAGAAAGGGTAATTGACAAGGTGGATTACTTGGAATGGACAGTTAAACACTTCAAACCAGAACCTAATAAGCTACTTGAGTGGAATTAGGTGTTGTCTTGTTACTTAACCTTATCCATAAATAGATCCTACACTTTTGTAAATAGCTTTACACTTGAAGAGTTTCTGACTGTGCTGTACTAGAGTAGATGGGAGGGGTGGAACTGAGGAAGGTGGCAAAGGAACAGATCATAAATCCAGCATCCTCCCTGCCCCTACCCCAACTCACTTCATTCCCTGAATGTTGGAGGTAGACCAAGAGTCACACAGGAGACATCCACAAATGGAACTCCAGCAATGGAGTTTTCATTTGGAGTGTAGTTGAGGACTTAGCATAATATAAAGTACCCACACCTTGGTAGTAACCTCTACCAAAGTTGAAAGTTAACAGTCCATTTGACCTTCACGCAAAATGTAATGCAAAGTTTCCCCTCATTGTTGCAAATATACACATACACACACTCATGCATTCACATGTACCCTCACACACACATACACATACTCATACTCACCTGTGGTTCCCTTGTTGGTGACCCTCTACCCACATTTCAGACTCAGCCAAGGCAGAAAACACTGGACTAGAAGTCAGATGTGGGTTCCTGTTTTAAGTTTGCAACTTGCTGAGCAAACTTAAGCCTCCCTTGGAGACCACAATTTCATCTGTAAAATGGGTTCTTACAACCATCAAGTGAGAGAATACATACAATAATAGTTAGCATGGATTGAGTGTTTACTGGGTGCTAGCACTTTACCTGCTTTATCCTCTTTAGTATCTGCTATGACCCAGAGAAGCTGAGACACTAGTCCAAGATCACCGTTAGTGACAAATAGATGTCAGACCAAAGCCAAGCAATCTGAGTCTGGAGCACTTTGACCTTTGATATCTACAGAGCACACTACAGTTGCAGTCCGAAGGCAGAAGGAAATTTAAAGCCACTGCTTCTAAAGTTGTGGTCAGTATACCGCACTAAAACACGGATTCTTTGCTCCCTCCCCAGATCCCAGTATTACTGGTACAAGCAACTGCGTTTCGATACTTGCTCTGCCAGGTGAATCTTACCTAGCCCCAAGTGTGAGACCCTTGAAATTAAGAGTAAATCATAACGTTCTACTCTGGCCAAGATGGAGTAACAGAGACTGGATTTATCCTCCCGTCTGAAACAATCAAAACCAAACAAGACATAAGAAGTGACAGTTTATAAGACATCCAGCAACAAAAGGCCACAATGCACAGTGTACAGGCCACGGCGCAGGGAGGAGGGACTCAAGTGAAGGCTGTCAGACTCCCAGAGTCAAGGAAATGAAGGTAAGACTCCAAGGAGAACAAAACAGCGCAAGTTCAAAACAAAATATCAGAGAGGAGAGAGCTGCACAGAGAGACCAGCGGAGGGTCCAATTGATTTTTCGGTGGAGCACTGACAGGCCTGCAGGTATATGTGAAGGAACTACCCAAGACTGGGGAAAAAGTCATCAGAGAAAATGAGAGGCACAGTGCAAGGTCTTTGACAGGGTTATCTTATGAAGAAATTGAGGCCAGAGGGAGGTAGCTCTCACAGCATCAAAGGCTTCTGAGCAGCTATGTTGGGACTTAAACCCTATCATCCAAAAGTCTGTTTGCTCTTGCTTCTCTGAGTGTCAAAAAGGAAGAGTTATAAGAGGTCTGTGACTCTGAAACACCCTCCTCTCCCTCAGCCCACCCACAGTTTATGTGTCCCTTCAGTCTCCCTGGCTATCTTAGGTCCTCATTCTTCCAACCTACATTTCAGCTGAAGCAACACTGTTTTCTCTGCTTCTCCAGTTTCCCCTCATTTCCAGTGTTCAAGGCCAGGTACCAAAGGGAGCCATTCTGTTGCCAACACCCACTTTGGGAGTATTTATAAAAACCTTTCCTAGGAATGTTTTTCCTTTATTTAAAAAACACGTTCATCACATTCCATTTGTCATGTTTCACAACCATGTGTCAGGTCGCGGGACACTGTGCAAACAAAGAAACAAACAGAGCTGAGTAACCAAAATGAATTCCAAAATAATTCAAGTCCTTGACGGCGTGTTTAGTGTCTATAGGTGTACCATGTACAATAACTACAACGTGAGTGGAAGGCCAAGGCCCCTATATTGTGAGAAGGTGCCTACATTCTACTAGAAGTGATACAATACTCATTCTAAATACAACCGAGAAAAGTTAAGTACAGTATTTATGCTGCAAACTTTAGTGCAACCACTAAAATACTAGTTTTTAAAAGATATAGTCAAAAACACCAAAGAAATGTTAAAGTGGAATACTAAAAATACAAAAAGAAAACAGAAAAAAGGAAGCCAGAGGACAAGAGAGAGAGAGAACAAAAAAAGTGGTAGACCTGAGTCCAATACACCAATTTAAAAGAGATTGTGCCAATTGATTTTTTTTAAATTACCCAATTATATGTTGTCTACAAGAAACTCACTTCAGATATGATATCAGTATGTTAAAAGCAAATGAATGGAAAAAGATATACTATGCAAACACAACCAAAAGAAAGTTGGAGTTAATATCAGACAAAGCAGACTCAGAGCAAGGAAAATTGCCAGCGATAAAAAGAAAATTACATAATCATGAAAGGGTCAGCTCACCAGAAAGCAGATTAATCATAAATGTATTTATGCACCTAACAACAGAACTTCAAAAAATATGAAGAAGTAGAACTGAAAAGAGAAACAGAAATAGACAAATTCACAATGTGTTAGCAGACTTGAACTCCTCTCTCAGTAGTTGATAGAGTAGTAAAGAGAAGAATCAACAAGGTTTCAACTACAAAGGTGGTTTATGGTTCTTCAGTTCTATCAATATAGAACTAAATAACTGCAAACCAACTGAATCTAACTGACATTTATGAACACTCCACCCAACAACAGCAAGATATACGAGTACATTCATTTCAAGTGCACATGGAACATTCACGAAGATAGACCATATGTTGGGTCATAAAACAATTCTTAACAAATTTGAAATGAAATGAAATGAAATGAAATGAAATCATATAATATATGTTCTCTGATCATAATAGAATTAAATTAAAATCAGTAATAGAAAGATAACAGAAAAATGTGTAAATACTTGGGAATTAAACAACACACTCCTAAATAACACATGGACCAAACAGAAAGTCTCAAGGGAGATCAGAACATATTTTGAAGTGAATAAAAAAGAAAATACAACCTTTTTTGTGCAATAGGGCTAGTGCAGTGCTGAGAGAAAAACTGAGAACCTTAAATGAATCAGAAAAGAAAGTCTTCAACTCAATAATATAAGCTTCCACTTTGAAAAACCATCAAAAGAAGTGCAAAATAAGACCAAGTTAAGCGGAAGGAAGGAAATAATAAAGATAAGAGCAGAAATCAATAAAACTGAAAGCATCCCTGGCTGATGTGGCTCAGTGGATTGAGTGCTGGCATGCAAACCAAAGGGTCACCAGTTGGATACCTAGTCAGGGTACTTGCCTAGGTTTCAGGCCAGGTCCCCAGCAGGGGGCATGTGAGAGGCAGCCATACATTGATGTTTCTCTCCCTCTCTTTCTCCCTCTAAAAATAAATAAATAAAGTATTTTTAAAAATAAAAATAAATAAAACTGAAAGCAGGAAAACAAGAGAGAAAATCAAAGAAAGCAAGAGCTGGATCTTTGAGAACAATAAAATTAATAAACCTGTGTCAGGACTGGAGGAATAATAACAATAATCAGTATCAAGAATGAAAGACACATCAACTACAGATCCTTCACACCTTAAAAAGGTAAGTAGGTGATATTACAAACAAGTAACTCTATGGACATAAATTTGACAACTTAGACTAAATGGACAAATTCTTCAAAAGCCAGAAATGACCAAAAGTCACCCAAGATAAAAGAATAATGTCAACAGTCCTGTAACTTTTTTTTCAGTTTTGTAACTTTTTAAAAAATTTAATTTGTAGTTTAAAACCATTTGTCAAAAAAAATCTTCAGACCTAGAAGATCTTCATAGGCAAATTCTTTACCAAACATGTAAAGAATAATACCAATTCGATACTACCTCTTCCAAAAAGTACCAGAAGAGGAATACTTCCCAACACTTTTTATGAGACCAGGACTACCCTTATACAAAAGCCAGTCAAAAACTATAATAAATCTGTAGTACAACTACAAAACAACACCCCTCAGGAACCTAGATGCAAAAACCCTCAACAACTTATAATTACCTAATTGAATCCAGCATTTTATACAAAAAGAACAATACACCATGACCAAGTGGAGTTTATCCCAAGAATGCAAAACTGAGTTAAACAAAAAGTTCTTAGACGTGGCACTAAAAGTATGATCCATTCTTAAAAATTGGTAAATTGGCCTTCCTCAAAATTAAAAAGGTTTTCTCTGCAAAAGACACTGCTAAGAGATTGAAAAGACAAACTACAGCCTGGGGTGGGGAGAATTTTCAAATTACACAGGCAACATAATACTTGCCTCCAGAATACATAAAGAATTCCTAAAATTCAGCAATAAGAAAACAACCCACTTTAAAAACAGGCAAAAGAGTTTAATAGGCACTTCACCCAAGTTCACCATATGAACGTGATTATGTTCAACATCATTAGCCATTAGGGAAATGCAGATGAAAACCACTCTGAGATACCACTACACACTGATCAGAGTGGCTAAAATAAAAAGTACCAGCAATACTGAGTGTTAGAGAGGACGCTGAGTAGAAGGGATGCTCATTCATTGTAGGTAGAAATGGAAAATAGTGCAGCCACTCTGCAAAACAGTTTGACAGCTTCTCAGGGAGTTAAACATGCATCGACCAGATGACTCAGGAATCTTACTCCTGCATATTTACTTTAGAAAAGTGAAAAGTTATCTTTACACAAAACACAAATGTTCATTGCAGCTCTAATTCATAATTGCCAAAAGAAACAACCCAAATGTCCCTCAGCGCTGAATCAATAAACAAACTATGGTATATCCATGCAAAGAAATACTATTCAGCAATAAAAAAAGCATGTTATAGACATAACTTAGGTGAATCTCAGACATTATGATGAGTGAAAGAAGCCATTCTCAAAGGTTACATACTATGAGGTTATATGACACGTTTGAAAACACCGCTCCACAATGAGGGACAGAGAGCAGTGCCGACCAGGGGCTGGGGTCGGGGCGAGGGTGATTATGCAGGGATGGCATGAGGAAGGTGTTGGAGGCAATGGACCTGCTCTGCATCCCGATTGTGGTGTTGGTTAAACAAATCTGCATGTATGTTAAGAGTCAGAGCTGTATGTATTCCAAGTTCTTGACATTTCCTATTTTCTAATTCTGCAAAAGAGCCTACACAGATGGGCCACAGCAAAACTTTGAAATCTCCTTTCTCTAGCATCTATTCACATATCCCAGCTATTTCTGTGCCCCTCTCACCCTCCACTCCCAGATATCCCCTCTGATGCTAAGGGGAGCCAGGCAAAGGTGAACCTCCTGCAGTCTTCATCCTTTTCCTCGTTCTTTAATATTGGCAATAGACATGCCCAATGCCAAATACAGGGGAGGGCAAACGTAGGTTTACTGTTGTTCATATGGAAAAAGTTCCCCACTTGCAGCCATTTCTGCCTCCCTAAGCTTCTCCTCTGTGTAAATCCTAGAACAGGTTCTGTCCCAGACCCCCTTTTTTCCCTTTGCTGCCCAGTCTGCATTACAAAGCTCAAAAGAATCCTTCTAGAAAGGCAGGACCTGAAGCAACAGTGGGGAGACAAATGGGCTAAGCCAGCATCCTCTTCAAATGACAAGGAGAAGGCAGTCTGGAAACCGACCTGAACATTGCCACACATGCATCCAAGTGAGTCCTTCAAAAAAGCCAAGCTCAGAAGATGTATGCTTGATAAAATCATGCTGCTGCGTGGCCCAGAACATTTCTAGAATTTGTTGATATCCTCTAAGCCAGTGTGTGCTGCACTTGGACTCCAATCAGCAGTGAAGACTCAAGCCCTTTATTTGTATTAATGTATTTAATCCTCACAACAACTCTGTGCAGTAAGTAACTATATGATCCCATTTTGCAGATAAGAAAATAAGGCACATGCTTCATTTTTAAAAAAAAAATTTTAAAAAGAAAATAAGGCACAAACTAACTTGACCAAGTTTGTAGGGCTAGTAAGTGGTAGAGGCTGGCTTTGAACATGTACATTTCTTTATTTTGTAGAAATTATTGGATTTTACCCAAATTGTATCACTCTATTTGAACTTTAGTTATGTCTAAAAAGTAACCTGTTCCCCGAGGAAAATTACCAACACAGACTAAGTTTAGAAGAGTTCACTGCAGGCTCTAGACATGGCGTCGAAGGAAGTTTCACAACTGACAGCAGCCTCCCAGGGTCACGCACCCGACTTACATCCTTGGGATTGTGTTATTGGGTCTGGCATACGGGTTAAGCCACCCGCCGCCACATTCTGTGATAGTCATACCTCAGAGCAAACAGGCGCACATACGGCAGGTGAGGGACGCATCTTCCAAGACCCTGTACCCCCTTTCTTCTCAAAGATACTTAGTAAGATGGCAAAAAGAATTTCAAATACTCTTCCTGCCTTAGACATGGGTGATAATAACTTCTACTCCACCCAGTTTACCCACCCCCAGGAGAAATATTTCTGCCCCGTGTCTTTGTGGGCTCCAGGCTTTGGGGTGGGAATCAGGGGAGCAAACAAAACATAGCTCAGCTATCAGGACCCCTCCCATAATCCCTCCCCATCTAGAGTTGTGCTCACCTTGAGGCCCTGCCCACTCCCCTCAACTTGTTTCCAGATAAAATTATGCTTTTCAGATTCAAGGCAACCCTAAGGAGACCCTCATACTGGGACAGGGAACACTCAGGGTGGCAGGCTGGAAACGGGGGTAGAGCTGAGATAGGGAAGCTCTGAGGGAGGGTGGGAGCCAGGGGACCTGGTGCCAGACAGAAAAGGGGGCTCCCCTGGGGAGCTTTAAATTCTATGGACCCTACCTCAGGCATCATGGGATCCAAGTGTTAGAATGCATTAAAATTCTGCACAGTAATTTTTATGTACCATCAGGGTTACAAAGCTTCCCTAAATCAGAGGTCCACAATCTTTTTCCATGAAAGGCCAGGTAGTAAACATTTTAGCTTTGCAGGCATGTGTGATTTCTGTCATTTCTTCTCCCCCTCCACCTTTCTCTTTTCTTTTTCTGCTTTTATCCTCTTAATCTTTTCCTCTTCTTCCTCCTCCTTATTCTTCTGAAGCCCTTTAAAAATGTAAAAACTATCCCCAGCCCCCTGGGCAGTACAAAAGCAGGCAGCAGGCTATGTTAAGCCCAGAGGGTGTAGTTTGCTGATCCCCTCCTAGGTCAACAACTCTCAGATACCAGGTCTTGGACCAGAGGTAAGTAGACTCAATGGTGTGGGGTCAGCTGGCTCTCACAAACCAAACCCTCGTTCGTAGACTTTGCCAATTTCCATGCTGTAAATGCTTCCGCCATGCCCAGTTTTAAACTACCCATGTGACGTCACTGAGCCAGAGTGCCAGTCCTAGGTGGCTCCAGTGCATCACTTTGTGGGCATCAACTGGGAGGCTACTTAGCAAAGCCTGGAGGGTCTGGTGCTGCCAAGTGTAGAAAACACCAACTTCACTTTTATGAGGGAACAGTATGCTGATCCACTCATTCAACACATGTTTGTCTGAGACACCGTGCAAACTTTGGGAACCCGAAGGTGAATAACACATGTCCCCACCCTGAAGGAGACCATAGTCCAGAGGAGGAGGCTTCACCCACAGGCACCTGCAGTGTAAGTACAGACTGTGATAAGCGAGCTCAGGGGCAGTGACAGCCCAAAGGAGGGGCCCCTAACCTGGTCATAGGGGTCAGGGAAAGGTCTGTTTGGAAAATGGTGTGTGACTTGTAAGCAAATAAGAAAAAAAAGAATGCTCGTGTGACCATTTGATGCCATGTGGAGCATTTTCTAAAAAGCCTACCTGAAGATCATCTGACCCTCTTGGGGAACATATCTTGGTTTGACAAATTCTTGATTGGAGGCTACATAAAATTAGAAATTAACTTGTGTAAAGTTGATAGAGAGAGATGACATTTTCTGGCCAAGAAATAAGTGTGGAAATAAAAACTCACAGACACTTTCTGAGTCTAGTATGACCGAGTTCTTTAGAGACAGCAACTAGGAAAAAATAAAGCAAAAGTAACGGGTTCATCTTGCCAGGCTCTAGTCCCTTACGTCACAAAGCTGACTATTTCCTGTAAGCCTGAACATAACTCCTTGCTTCTTGCTATGCTGGTCTTTGAAGCTATGCCGTGACCTTTGGGGGTACAACTGTGCTCTAGGAAAGCTGACGTTGCTTACCATGAAAAGTCTAATGTAAACTTGACAACTTTGGTGACTTTGTAGTGGTTTTCTTTAAATGCTCATTGTGTTTTATATTTGGCAAACCAGCCTCTCTAAAACCTTACTCCATGACAGTTTTTGAAGGTAAACTTTTATTTTCATTTCCTAAACACTACAACCTGTGAGTCTTTGACAGAAAACAATTCAAGAAGTTACTTTTTGTTGCTCTGTTGGATATTAACCAGTTTTATACTGAATGTGGTTTTATTTTAGCATTCTTTTTCCACTTACTATATAAACCCTAGTTTCTCACATCTTCAGGGAAGCAGCTATTTTTCTTTCTGCTGATTCCTTTCTGTATCAGTTAACTTCAGCTGTGTAACAAAACCCCAAACTGAGTGGCTTACAACAAGGACCATTTATTTAGCTCATGATCCTGTGTTTTGGCTGGGAAGGGTTTCTGGTCTGGGACAGCATGACCGATTTCTACTGGGTTAGTGTACCCCTCTGTAGTTAGTTGGCAGAATACTCGGCACCTGAATATGTAAAATCATTCAAATGTCCAGCAACGGGCCAGCCGACAGTCAGAGCAAGACAGACACCTGGACCATTTGTGTCTCATCACCCAGCAGGCTAGTCTGAGGTTTTTGTACAGTAGGTGCTAGATTCTAAGAGCAGCAAGTGAGGGCAAGCACCAATGTGTAAATACTTCTGGACTCTGCTTGTATATCATTTGTTATCATCCAATTGACCAAAGCATGTCACTGCCAAGCTGGGTAGGAAGGTGTAGACACAGTGAGGTGTGGATGAATTGGGAACCATTACTGCAACAACTTACCCCACCTCACTCATGAAAAAATGTTTGGCACACACTAACAAATAGCTGTGACTGAGAAGTATGCTTTTACAGGGTGAGGAGGGGATCCAGATTAAGGGTAGGGGTCACAGAAGAGAAGGGGCAGTGAAGGGAAGTATGCTCCAGGCAGAGGGAACAGCATGTGCAAAGTCCTAGAAGGGAGACAGAAAGCCCGCTCCAGAAACCTGCTCACTGTGGCTGGAATAAAAGGCAAGGCTAGCTTACCTTGGTTTGAAACTTCTGTTTTATTCAGACATGCTTTTATTTAAACACAAAGAGGTAGGCTCTCCACAGCCAGACAGTTGTAAAATGAAACTAACTGTTATTGCTTTTGCTACTTATGTTTGCCTACTAAAAACTTTGGCCAGTCAAGATTTGCCTGCCCCGGAAGAAGGAAGACCTTGTCTTCGGGTGATTGAGGATGGGGTCTAATAGGCCATCGTGGTCTATAAGGAAAGGACACAGAGGAGAGAGAAGAAAGGACTTCTCTCTGGAGAAAGGAAGACTTCCTCAGAGGTTTAAACAGAGATACTAGGAAAAAGGAAAGAGAAGGATTGGCAGGGAGTTGGGTAATGATCCCAGGGAAATGCCCCAGAAGGGACAGGACATGCAGTTGGGAAGAGCTGGGGTGGGGAGAACCCAAAAGAAGACTGCGGTTGTTTTAGAGTCCAGAAGCATAGCTGAGTTCCACAACAGAGAGACACAACGGAGCCCCAGCCTCCACTCAAACAGAGCAGCCTCCTTGCCTCAAGCCACACCCTGTCACCCCTCAAGCTGTTCCTTCCATTGGAGCTGGTGAAGACTCCCTAGGTCAATTTTCCTGCATCCTCTTTCCCTGGTCCCTATCTGGGTGCCTCATCTGGACAACCCACACTCTATGCCCCTAGGCTCCTATAAGCCTAAGAAAGGAACCACTGGGGACCTGCACTGTTAGGGAGACGGTGAGGTGAGGGACGCCCCTTTCCCTCTGGATCTATTCTTCAGGGTCTGATGGAGTGGAACAAAACTGCACTGAATCAGCTGAGGAACCCCTGGGCCGCCCTGCCACCCAGCAGAGGAGATTTTGCAGGAGAACAGGACCTGCTCTAACACCAGTCACCTCCCCAGAGACAATCACTGTCATTTCCCATGTGCTGCTCTAAAACGTGTGTGCAAAGTGGGCCATAACATCCACAGCTGTGTATGTCAGATGTGTTTTCAAACAAGGAAAGGGGTGGGGGGAAACAACCTAGGATCTTAGAGTAAATCTTGATAAAAATTGCTGGGTTGATTCTATGAAAGTACTGAGTGATTTTATGCAAAGTAACCTGTATATTGTAGGGGTGAGTTTCAAAGACAGCAGGACCGAATGATTTAGCTTCATTGCCAAAGTCACTCTTCCTTAACTGCAAAAAGAAAATGTGTCAGTCAGTTCTACAATCACCGGCATGACATCTCCATCTCCATCTCCCTCTCCTGATCACAGAGGGGAAAGAAAGCTGAGGTGACTTGCAGAGAGTGGGCCCCTGGGAGCAGAAAATGAGATTCTCTCCCTCAGAGCAACGGCAGGGAGGGAGGAGCAGAGGAGGCGGGATTGACAGAGAGCAGCTCAGGAGCTAATTAAGTCTGCAGAGGAGCCAAGCAGGCCTCTCTCTGGTTCCTGGCCAGCAAGCACAAAGCTTTTTGATGTCGCTCTGAAATCTGAACCAACTTCAGGCCCCACAGTGAGGGTTTGTGTTACAATAGCCAGAAATGTCGGGAGAGGAGGAATCTAAGAGGGGGCCTCAGGGCACAGGGAACAGTGTGAGAGGACATTTAAGCCCTTAGCCTGATGTATAAATGAGAGCATCTGCAAATAATATTGTTTGAATCAGAGGGGGCAAACTGTGTTCTGAAATGATGCCTTAGCCCAGGATTTTCAATCTTTTCTATTTTGTGGCACACATAAACTAATTACTAAAATGCTTCAGCACACCAAAACAAATATTCTATTTTTTGCCAATCTGACCAAAAAAAATAGGAATAATTTTGATTTATTCATATCGGACGGTTAATGTTATGTTGACTATTATCATTATTTTATTTGACAATCTAAGGGAAAAAATAGTCAGTGCCCCGGATTGAATACTATTCAGGTAGTGCATGTTTTAACAATTCAAAATCGCTGCCTTAGCCGGCCAAATCACGGATCAGATACCACCTAGTGTCAGCTCCTGGAATTACAAGCACAGGAATTACACGCTCCTGGATGTGGCTGCCTTTGCAAAGCCAAGCCATAAAGGAGTACCATTGTGGACACCACTCATGCACAGGGCGGCCAGGGTCAGAGCAGGCACCCAACAACAATACGTACCCTGCAGCTTTTCTTTTTTTTTTTTAATATATTTTATTGATTATACTATTACAGTTGTCCCATCTCCTCCCCCCACGCCCCTCCCTGCACACCCCTTACCCCCACACTCCCCCTCTTTAGTTCATGTCCATGGGTCATATATATGAGTTCTTTGGCTTCTACATTTCCTATACTATTCTTAACCTCCCCCTGTCTATCTTCTACCTACCATTTATGC